>PTEX01000145.1:1992944-2047201 GCA_003342815.1 Eudromia elegans | reverse complement strand
CAGCCCGTTTTGGATGCTTCCCCCCATAGATGCCCAAGACAGGCCTCCTTCCCAGTATGCAGGGAATATTATGGCGTGGGAGCCGCGTGGTGATTGGCGGACTGAGGTGCAGGGCTTGAAGAACATTCAGGAAGCCCTGAGTGAGGAGCTGAGATTTAGGAAGGTTCCAGAACCTCCTCACCCGAGCACCTGTCACTGTCAATCTCCCGCCGTCTCCACCCCCTAGCCAATCCCTGCATGGGAAAAGTCCCTCGGTCCAATCCCTTTGTCCCACATCGTYCGGGTTAAGCCAATCATTTTGCTAGTTTTGTACAGGTTTATTATATAAGTGTTGTTCCTCGTTCAATAAAGGTTCCCACTTTGCATGGCTGTTGTCTTGTGTGTTGCTTTTGTCTGTGTGACTGGTGTGTGAGTGCAGTGGGAATCCCCTCAGTGTGTGCCCCCCTTTCTCTCCCTGACCATCGGCCTGTGACTCCCCCCTCCCCGGGATCGTCGCTGGATTCTTTTGGAGCGCCCTCTCCCAGGCCGTGCTCTCCAGCCGACTAGCCGCTTGGGTAATTACGTTGGTGGTTCCTGGGAGGAGGGCCGCTTCACAGCAGGTCAACTGGATTTGAAAATTTTGATGATTAGAAGAAAGTTTAATCAATATTCATTTGTTTACTTCTGTCCTTTACACTGGACGAAATGCTGTCTCTGAATTGGGACTATTATAGAAACAGAAGGAAGAATTAGACAATAGGACCCCTCATATTTAAGTTAAAAATCTCTCCTATATTCTACAGTTATTTAAAGCAGGAGAAAGGAATCCTTTCATAATAAAAAGAAAAGTCTCAGCTAAGTATTTAGTTCTATGAAAAGTGACATAGGAATATCTCTGCTTAGGAAGCAACAAAGAAACTCCACTGAACAAGGCATTGAATATCAGATTCGGACACGAGATCACCAAGGAATTTAAGTGTCTAATACTGCTAAAGTTTTAAGATATTCAGCACACAGGCTTTCCTTTTTGCATAGCATGGATGAAAATACCATATTGGATTTAAGCGAATAATGAAAATGTTGCTATGTAGGGATTCAGTGAGCACAGGCCACAGTTTAATGTGTTAAGACATCATCCATGTAATTTTCCTCTTGCCATCTTCAATTTGGTACAAAACGTTATGATAATAAAGGGAACTGAGAGCAGCAGGACTTAATTAAGTGTCTACTCTCTTGGAAATTCAAAAATTTGAGAGTTTTAATGTCAGACCTTTTTTACTTTTTCTTTGTTTTACCAATTTCCAAAGAAGGAAGTGGCATTAAAGGAGAAAAGAAAAATGAGCAAAAAAAAAGCTGGAGAACTTACATTAAAAATAAACAAGCCCCCTTGCCTTGAATTCCTGCAGCAAGCAGTGAAGGACTGGGATGATATGCAGGATAGGACTGAATGATACACAGCCAACTGAGTACAACTGAGTCTTTGGGAAGAATCCTTAATAGTGGCTTGATTTCAAGCTCCTTCTGGTTTCAGCAAGCCTTAGTCCCTGTTTACCCCCACACAGAATAATATATGTACTAAAAGTATTCAAAATCCTCTTGAAATTGTGATAATGATGTTTAAAAGCATTTTTATGAGTTATCATTTTGTTTCTATTTAGCTTAGAAAAAATTAGATATATAGAACGTTTAAAGTCATGTTCTTTTTCTGGGTTTTTTTGACCTCCACCTGTACTGAACAATGCTACTGTCTCCTGTGTGCAAGCAGCATTGCAGGGATACATTAATTAATATTTGCAGAGGACTTTCTAATCTTGAGCTGAAAGGTGCTAGATAAGTGTAAAGAATTATACTCTAAATTATGCATAAGTATTGCGAATGCTGCTTTTTCAGATGTGTCTGCTATAGAGATCACTCAGTGGTTCAGATGTCTAAAATGTGAATGATGCAACACTTTTAGAATTGATTAGTATACCTCTGGGTGTGTAATAATGGCAGTCTACAGCTATGTAGGAGACAACATCTCCTATATCATAAAGAAAATGACATTTTTGACACCATAAGAAGTTCCATAAACCTTTGAAGTTGTATCTTAGTTCAAAGTAAGTCAGTATTCTTTGTTTTTCATATAATTATGAAAGTGGTTTCATGTCAACAAGCATAATCTTAAAGTGAAAACAGCCTAGATGAAGCAGCTCTAACTCGCAGGAAAACTCTCTTCTCAGTCATTTATCAGCCACTGTTCAGCTGATTTCCAGCTCTCCTGAAAACTGTTTAGGCAATAGTCATAATGCTTTGACACCAGGCCTTAATCTAGATCATAAAGAGGGTTTAAATGTGCAATTAATGGGGAAATTAATAAGAAAAAAATTGTATTACATGAGTGGTTAAAGGACCTGGATTATAAAGGATGTGTTTTCTCTAAGTCTAGTTCTCTGTAAAGCAGAGTAGACCTTCTCCAAAGAACCAGTGACTCTGCTGACTTCTGAATAGCTAAAAGAGCCTAACCAGTACTTAGCTGGTAAGGTCCCTAACTTAATGCCTCGGTTGGCATTGACTGGTTCTAATATGGAAATGACTGATGTTACAATTCCATTATGGGACTTTCATCCCAAAGCAGGAAGGAAAGCATTAAAGTATCTAAACACATTTCAGGAAATAATCTTTAAGAACTGAAAATGAGACATAAATTGAGAACTTGGGAAGATGAAGAGTTTTCTCAATATTCTCATTTCCAGGGTTCTGGGTGCATGAAAATGTCCTGGTGATCCTTGAAATATAATTAAATAAGATGTCTGGATAATATATCTGGTAAAATAACACATAAAACATCTGCCACGGAAACAAGCAAAATATAATTTCCCCAATTGAAAGAATCCACCAGCAAAACTGCCCTGTTCCCTTGACAACATCAGTCTCTCCTCTGCTGACCATGGATTTCCTTCATCTCCCCAATTAACACATTGGCTCCTGTGCCTACAGGGCTGTCATCTCCTGCCAGCAGAGTGGCACAGATTCAGTGTCTTTAGCACAGTCCTAATGGATGTATTCAAGCTAATAACAAAAGATGACCTACAAGGCAAGTAGCAGAATATTTGTAGATTTAGAGGATTGTGATGGTCTGAGCAGCAGCTAAAGACTAGCTTTTGTGTGGGAAAAAGAAACTCTGTAAAGCTGAATATTAGACTGGAGGGAACATGAAAGAAATTCAAAGAAAAAGACAAAGACAGAGGCAAAGACAAAGAGATTTCATCAAGAGTGGCAGCATATAACTGTAAAAAAAACAGCAAAAATAAAACTACAGAAAATATTGATGGAAAAAAAATTGGATGGAAGCTCAACAGACTATAGGAATAAATAAGTCTTCCTAACCTTGTGCTTTTAAGTGCAGTATTCTTCATGTAGTGATATGTCACTGTATTATCTGAGGATAGTATGTGTCTTTTTTTCTTTTTTTTTTTCCTCAGAACCATAGAGAGAAAGTTTGAAAATCTGACCCTGCCTGCGAGGTTGCGACAGCTCTGTGGTTTACCCAAAGATGACCTAACTTAGAGTGAATTCCCGATTATGTCTTGCTGTGCCCAATAACTTTGTACCAGCATTCCATGAATACTGACAATGTGTAACAACCCTCTAAATTCCTCATCTCCTAGCCATGCTGAGGTAGCTTCTTTAGAGGATTCGAAAGCTAGTCCAGAAAAATGAAAGGAAGGCTGAGTCCTGGGTCAGACTTTCATTCAAAACTTGCAAGATCTCCTTGGCAGAGGTGAGTGCAGGTTATAACATCTGCCTTTTAAAGTGCATTTGAACACGGCAGGATGTTCCAAACTGAGAGACTCAAATTAGTGCTTACATCATAGGTTAGCTTTGTATTTTTTTTCAATGGCAAGGAATGAGAATATGGTGAAGCATTACGTCTGTAACTAGCAGACCAGTGGTATTTAGATGAATAAACAGGAAATCCCACCTTTTCCAACTCTCATATAGTTTTGCCATTTGCAGGTTAAAAGGATGAAGCCCACTTGTTTGAGTTGTATGCACATGCTAACCTTAGTATTGAGCATATGCATATGCTAACTTTAGCAGAGAAATAATTCCAATTTTCAATGTCAATATTTTAAAGTAAAAAACCAAAAAAACAAACAAACAAAAAAATTCTTTCACTAGTACCTTTTCAGAATAGAAAAGGATTAGGTCCTTTAGATTAGACACTAGATGTCTAATGTTCATGATTTAGCATAGCTAAATGGTGACTTGTATGAATTTAGAAGACAAAAAATGACTATATATGAAGTCTCATCAGATGTTCTAGAAATAAATACAATCTAGACAAAAAAACACATCTCTCCTGCTTTTGCTATTTCCCTCAATAAAGGAAAAATAAATATATGTTTAAATTGGGTTTATATTTGACTAGGTACTTTGTTCTTTTACACAGAAAATGTATCATGTATTGTGTGAAAATTATAATGGCGATGATCATCTTGCATGATTTAGTATGATGTCAGCCATTTGTTTTACCTGCAAAATCATTCATAGAAATATCAAAATTAGTGAGCCTGCTAAGCAAATATCAGCAGATGCAGAGGACTAAGATACTTTTGTGATATGGCAGATACTTCATTGGTCTTAAACTGCAGTTTCTTATTGAAGGTGTGTATGTAACCCAGAAAATTATATCCTCTTGACAGTAATTTATGCAAGAATGTAAATTTAAATTTTTGTGCAATACAAAATGCCTCTATGTATTCATAGTCTATTAAGCCATATGTCACACATTATTTTGCCAGCTGTTAGTATGGTATAAGCAAATGACACATCCCCTAAGATATTGGGAGAGATGTTGAGGACTGAGGTAGAGGAAGAATATAAGATGAAAATAACAAGATTTAGAAAGACTGTGTAAAAGGTTTGAAAGGTCTTAGAAACAAGGCAAATTTCTTAGTAAGAATCACTATATGTCTTAATCTATAGACCATTAAACATATTGTGGATATTTATAGCATAAATGAAAGATCTAAATCTATTATCTTATCCAAGAAAAGTTCTCATTTATAAACTTTATTTTTAAAAAAATGTATATTTTTTCAAATGCTTGAAGTGGATGAATGTAGCAGAAAAGATGGTCCAAATAGATTTTTCTAGTACAGTGAATCCTCCATTATACATCGGAAATTCTTTGTTCCGACCATATAACCTACCATATACCTGGTAAGTATGATTGACAGTTTGTCAAGGAAAGGTAGTGAAAGGAACTACTTAGGCCTGTTGTATGTTAGAAATTAAGTCAGGAATCCATGTCAGTTGCCAAGAACAGGCTATCAGTTCCTCAGTCCTCTTGAAATTTCTAAAGACCAAAGTAAGAAAAAAACATAGTTTCAATTCCTTTCTGTCTGTAAATAAAGCTCTGTGTATAAATACACTGGCAGTGATATAAAACTGACATATCTATATTTTTTTTTCATAACAACTTGGTCATCTGAAACTCATGTATATTTACATGAAGCCATTCAAATATACTGAAATGAGCACAATGGCATATCTTTAAAATAGGAAGCCAGATAAATATATCTTTCATGGACGGAATAGAGAAAAGAAGCACAGCCCATCAGCAGGGGCATAAAAGAGTTTGATCAATTGACCTGATTATTAGCTGTCCGAATACTGTTCTCTAAATCTTCCTGATCTTAGTGATTTGAGTCATTAGTGTATAAGCATTTGCAATTGAGCCGATTTGCAGTCTTCTTAAATACTGTTCTCCAAATCTAGCCTTATAAAATGTACATATATATATATAAACAGGTATCAGTCTGTTCAGGTTCTTCCTTCCTCCCCCCAGCAGATCTTATTCCAGTTCAGCAGATGCCTCTAGGAAGGCTCAAGGACACCAATATAGCCTTGATTCTATTGCTCAGCTATCAGCTGCTTCAACACGTGTTGGCCTAGGTGTGTCATCCCAGCTCAAGAAGATTTTATAGCTGGGATGAAGATTTTATTGAGTGAATTCCTGTACCTTGTGGGGGTCGAGACATCAGATTAATTGCTATTAATAAGAATTCTCCTAGTCTTAAAAATATGTTCAACAGCTGTGCATCTGAGCTGCTAAGCTAATCATTTACAGCTAGGAGCATTTCCTTCCTCTTTCTGCCTACCATCTGCCCAGATCTTAAGGGGAAACTTTTCCATAATTTGGGGAGGGACATGAAGGAACAACTTCAAAATAATTTTTTATTTTTCTAGCACTGGGAGCAGCAGGAGAGGAGCTGTTGTTCTAGGCAGGTTCAAACCTCTATACAACTGGCATACTTTTTGAAAGAAAAAAATGTTGTATTTTTAATCTCTTCTCATTCAGAAATGAAATAGCTATTAATCATTCTTGATTTCTACCTTTAGTCTCTCATCCCAGCAAAAGCTTCCAAATAATAGAATGGATCAGATGAGGAATAATTTTACCAGGGACAGTCCAATAGATTTCAAAGTAGTCTTGGTGCTCATCTTTACAGTCCAGTTCTAACATACATAAATATATACTATTTATTAGAGAAAAGCCCAGTGTATTTTAAATAGCATTTCAGGGGAATCATTAGGGCAAAAGGAAAAAAAAAAAAAGAAAGAGGGACTTGATGATGTTAAATTCTTTACAAAGAATTCAAAGAGCCTTTCCCATATGGCATGTTTCCAGCTATGATGAAAACAGCGGTATGTCACATCATATAACATTTTATTCATAAGGCCAAACTCTGCTGGGAAATGTCTGTGCTCTGACTGTAGAAGGGTCACCATAGCTATATGTCAGGGTACAATTTATGATATACTATTTACCTTTTTTTTTTTGTGCATTTAATTCAATTTGGTTTAGTATTGTAATATCACTATATCAGCAAAATCACTGGGAGTTAGATCCTCATGACCTTATACACAGTGAAGAGACTACATGCACTAGCATATTTTCTTTTTTATATGTAACATACAGCTAACTACTATAGCAAATATCAAAACTGAGACTTAGAATCATGTAACATTAATTTCTTTTGGTCCAAAAAATTGAATTCATGAATTTCAATAAACTTATTTTGTAAAAGATCGTTTGCTGCGTCATTGTTTTCAGTCATTACTGTTGAAGAAAATGAAAGTCCATTATTTAATATATGTTGCTATTTTAAAACAGATGTTTGGATTTCAACTGCATACTCTTACTGGTAAACAGGGAAAGCTGTCTAAATTATACTTTTTTTTTGAAGAGTACTTCCTCATCTTTTATCTTCAGAGAATATTCAACAAATATAGTACCGATGTCGACTTATTTCTGGTTTTTGTCACTATTTAATAAGAATTTAAGCCCTGGCTAAACCATAAAGATAATTCATGAACAAAAAATCTATCTTCAAAGATGCATCTGATTAAACACAAAATATGAGCATTTTAATCTTAAAAATTATATATATATACATACACACACACACATATATATATAACATGTACCAAATTAGTTAAGTAATTGCTAATTCAAAACTTGAAGGAACATACTTCCTGAAATACATGGAGCAGATATTTAGGAATATAAGATTTTGTGCCTCAGACATTAGGGCAACCATCACTTAGCATACTACTATATGATTGTTCTGTGCGTGGTTTCTTGTTCTTTTCTCTGTACCACTGACAGCCAGAGACACAATATGAACTAAAATAGGCCATTTGTCTATTCTGCCTTTGGCAATTCCTTTATTCTTTAAAGAGTTTTGTGCTTGTATTAGATGCCCCATATATGTCATTGTACCCATCTTAAACCTCTGTGTTACCTCCAGGAGACACCTGCAGACCTTTTTTTGTAGTTGTCACCTTAGGAACCTTGCTGAAGTGAGATGCTCCAAGGGTACAACTCATTCTGTGTAAAGCACTATGGCAGCTTAGTCAAAGGAAAAACTGTGAGTCAGTTTGCACCTTGTTCTTTCAGGGCAGCAAATGAGTTCATTCCTTCTCTGAGCAAAGTAGCCACCAGGTATGCCTACTTAGTGTCAACTATTTATTCAGGGAGCAGAATCTCTGTTTTAACCACTTTCTACATAAGCTGGAGAGTTCATGTTCTTCATTCTCTTTCATTTATTTATTTTTATTACTAGCATTTGGAGTAAAGAATTGCTTCACTTCCCTGAGTTTACATTCAGTGTAGTCTGCACAGGCCATGAAGAATTAAAATTCATTGTTAGCAGGTCCCACAAGAAAGAACATCTATAATTTCTGAGATCCTTTTAATGTATAGGGAACATTACTTGAGAAGAAGATACATACTAAAAATACAGTTTGAAAGGTGAATGATTAGAGCATAATCTTTGGACAGGCTGGTCAAATGACTGGCTCTCAGTCTTTATATTACTATAGACAAGAGGGAAAGAGACTAATGAAATGAACAGACATCCAAAAAATTCTCTGTGTGATAATTTGGTCTCCAAACAGACTTCAGAAGGAATTTCTGGAAAGCTACAGTGTTTCTTTGTTTTGTTTTGTTTTGTTTTGTCTTGTTTTGAACATAGTGACTATTCAATAGGAGTAATTAAAGGAAGAAGAGGATCTATTTTTAGGTAGATAGATTGTTTTTAGGTAACTTTGAGTGGAGGGAAGACACAATACTGCAGGGAACAAGAAGCAACATAGTGCATAGTACACTATGAAGAAAGGAGAAGTCTAAGGGCCTGATTCGAGCTTGAAAACACTTGGGAAAATAAGTCTGATATGGTAAGGAGAAATGCACAATTTATAGCAATGTTAAAATGTAGGCATGGACGATTTTAAGAAATAAAATAATTCTGATATTTCATTATCAAATTGAAAACAAGATCTTGCAGACTAGTCCTGACTGTAGTGACTATGGGTCTGAAGTAGTTTGGAGGGTTAGGATTAAAATACAGAATATAATAAAACTGGAGCAAGAGTTAAAATCAGTACATAAATTCAAAAAAGATAAATGGAAAATAGTTAATATGTGAGAGAGTAATGAAGTTCAAGAACACAGTTAAATTAGTATCAGAGATGAAGGAGTAAAGATTAAAATAAAAATAAATAAGACATAAATAAGACAGCTCATGTATTGGATTATATCAATAGGACAATCATAGTAAATCTAGCTTGATAGTAACACCACTTTAGCAGTGCTGCTTTGGTTTCAAACAGTTTGAGAGGGCGCAAATGAAAAAGAACAGAAATCTGTAAAGAATTGAGAGGGAAAAAAAAGCAAACTTTCTAAGACATATAAAAAAAGATCTATTAGGATGCCATAAGGAAATAAAGCAAAGATTTTTTTTTCCTGAAAAGATATCTAAAAAGAGACAGTATGAATATCCTATAAAATAAAAACTAATCTCCCCCATTCTCAATAATGACAATAAGTTTTATAAAGGAAAAATCTTATGTCACAAGTCATTATCCATTATCATCTGTTACTCTGAACAGAAGGTGAGAATTGTGCTCTGGCATGGGAGGATGCTTAATAAGCATTCCTGGAAGCAGAATCAGCTGCACAGACACTGGCTGAAGTAAACTCATTTGAAATAATCATGGCTAGACCTGGGACCGCATAGGAATATTTGGATCATTTCTATCATAACTCAGGAGGATGAGCTACTACAGATGCCTCATCTGAAGTCCCTTCCAACTCATATAAATCACAGGAGCTCATTCAGGAGTGTTTAAACTAAAAAGTCTAGATTGAAAAAACAATCTCTGTCTAAAGTTGTTCAGCATGTTGCAAGTCTAAGTTCAGTTTAAAGTATTTCAAAGGGAGATATCTTCAAGGAGGCAGGCCCAAGCCAATCAATACACATCAAGGGTTCGAGAAGCAGATGGTGACGGTAAAGAATTCTCTTTTTCTATCTCGCTTTCTACTAGCCGGATATTCCCTTCTAATGTAACACAACATCTGTTTCTAATTTCAAAGCAAAACCAGACTATTTTGGAATCATAGCAGATGTACTATTTTGGTACAGATTATATCTAAATGATTTATTTGGTTTTTAGAGTGACATCAGTGACAATTTATTAACTAGGAAATAGTAGTAATTCAAAACAAGAGAGTTTACACAAAACAATGAGTTTGACATGAATAGAAGATCCAAATAAAAATTGCAAAAGCTATTTGAAAAGTTAATGGCAGGTAATGGCAGAGAATACTTAAAGATGATTGGTGTCTCTTACTACCTTTTAGGCAATAACGTTAAAAAATATAACAAGAAATCGTATAGACAGGGTTACACTCAGAACAAATCTTAAGCACCAAGCGCAGGAATCAGGCATAATTTGGGTGTCTTTTTCCAGAATATAGGTACTCTGATTCCCAATTAATTGCCTTGGACGCATCAAAAATCCCAAGGTCCTGGAGAGGTTTTGTGTTAGAATTTCTGCAAACACAAAATCTTAGGTTTTACAGAGCTGACTAGATCTGCAGCTGTCCTGTGACTGACCAGATTGACCTAAGACTCATGTTGGACACTGACACATAAAAGATTGAGCATTCTTCAAAATATACAAGCTACCCAGATTTTCTTTTGAAACTTTCTTGGAAGAGTATTCACCTCCTACGTTGCTCAGTTTATTGGAAATTCAGAATTCAATTCTCTGTGGAATCATTCACACACCTCCTAAGAGAGTTCCCTGGACATGAAACTAATTAGATACCATTTTTCTACATCTCCTCTTGAGTCTGAAAAAGAAGATGAAAAGGAAGGCAACTGTCATGAGGCTAAAGAGAGAGAAAAAATGTTGTGGAGCACAATTTAGTCTGCAGGTAACTAAAGCATTCAGCTAAGAAAAATGAGATGCGTTTCTGTTGATCTCCAAAGTCCATTCATGTTATGTGGGTGAAATATTTTGGAGAAAAACACAAATCACTACCAGAAGATTGTTTATAACTCTTCTCCATTCTCTCAGTGCTTTATTAGGCTACAGAATTTTATTTGCTCATAGGACTCATAGGACAGTAGCATCTCTGGAGGCTTGTTAAAACAAGAAACATAATGAACAAGGGCATCCCTGGCACTGTGGGCATACTGTCATCTTCAGCTAAATGAAAGAATGAAAGAAAATGAAAATGAAAGAAAAAAACCAAAAGTAAGTCCAAAGAAATAGAGACACGTATCTTTGTCGATTTAAGAATACATAACTAAGTTTCTCTCTGTAGGTACTACTTTCATAGAAAAAAAGTAAGTTCACTGTTTTTCTCAAAATAGTAGTTTAATTAAGATAGCATAAAACAGTCTCATCTTTTTGCTCATTTAGTATTTCTACAGTCTTCAAAACAGTTTTTGAGTAGTCACTAAGGAGAAGCAACTCTGTCACGGAAACAGTGAAATAATGTGATTCTCCAATTTAAGCAGCCACCTATGTCCTAGTGGTTTGTACTTTTTACTGAATTATAGGTTTGAAATACAGAAAACCATCTTCCAAGTCTCATTTATTTTTGAACCAAAGTTAGCTAGAGGTTAGATATTTGTATGGACATGTAAAAAAAAATCGAACACCTAATGATTATTAATGAAATGTATGCTCACAACTGCCCTGTGAGACAGGAGAATAAAATTCTCATTTCAATGATGAATAGTGAGGGATCAGGCACAAAATAAATGACTTACCTAATTTTATATAGGAAGTTAATTTAGTCTAGAAATAAAAATTTAACTATTAAGTCCAAGACACTTTCTATGGGTTTCTATGGGTTTCTATGGGTTCGTCTTCCTCCTTGGAAAATTTTTGTGGCTTCCTTATCAACACAAAATACAAAATGGAATTACAATTGTTTATCTGTTAATTGCACACTAGCCAACATGCATGTCATGACTTTTTACACCGCCACATATTTGGCTATAAATTTTCTTCATGTCTTATTATTACTTGTCAATAATTAGTTTTTCCTTTTTGACCTTATCAGCTTTATTCAATGCTCGTAATCCTACAGACCTCACCAGAGTTAAAGGAAATTTACCTATTTACCTGTTTTAAGTGTCGAAATATGTCAGTCATTAAACATGTGATGTGCTCAGTGTACTACATATATGAAACTCTGGCTATGGCTTTAGACTAAATATATAGAAATATTTGATGGAAATTCATGGAGGCCCTCACTGACTCTTCAGAGTCTTCTTACAAAGAAAAGTAGTCTCTTACTTAATTTGGTAAAAAAACAAAGGTAACATTATTAATGTAATAAAGCTAATGAGTAACTTGATTGGCAATGACAAGCTTCCTAAAGGTGAGAATTCTTGAATCAAGCAGACATGCTAAAATCAATGAGTCAACAAAAATTCAGAAACATTATAGCTTTTCTTAATTATTAACATCGAGAGCAATTAATTATTTGAACTACTTATCACATAACATTTCCTGCTTCATTGGATGGTTTTTTCAAACAGATGTCCTAGTCTGTCAATTGTTATACGTGTTATGGCGGGAATAATGTGATGTCATCCCCTGTACGTGTTTGGCAAAAAAAAGACACTAGGGAGTTGTACCAGTTCTTTTTTGCTGTGGCATCTTATCAGCATGAAATATTTGTAAGTTATCAGAGTAATCAGAAAATCAAGCCATGATTGATTGCCTAGTGCTTAGAAGGAACCTTTGTAATATAGCTATAAACTGTGTAACACCTGGAAAATGAGTCAATTCAAAGTATTACAACTGGATCCAATCCACCTAATCTATCATTCTTTCAGTGCTATTATATTCTTTTATTCTGAAAAGAGGGCAATTCAATATTGTGCAGAAGCACCTGCCCAGAACGAAGTCTTGTTACTCTTCCTAGAGATGAGCTGGCCTGGGTTAGAATGACATAAGATCCAGTTCAAATGTTTTTCCAGTCTTTTAGTTTTTAATCATTTTAGTTTTCTTTAGAATAGTATGCCAGTGAGAACTATGGGAATGCTGTACCTCCTCATCACATTTTTTTCTTACTTCTTGATATTTTTATTTCTTCTTGCTTTGACAGAAAGAAATGTGTGGAAAAACAAAGCTGTCTCTTCCTGAAATGGTTAATTCCTTTTATGATAAAGTCCTCTGAGACGTAAAGTCCTTTAGTCCAAGAAAACAACCTAAACTGGAATTAACAAAGATGAAGATGTGAAATCCTGAGAACTATGATGGGGATAATCTATCATCTTTGATATATTACTGCAATTTCCTACACACACTTCTCCATTTCATAAATTAGAAAATAAATAAATAAATAAATAAAAGAAGACACATCTTTCATGATAAAAAACAGAACATGGTTTTGAAAAGTGGTTTACATACACAATACTACATTTCAATTGCTCTGTAAAATTTCAGAGACCCTTTTGTAAAAACAGAAATATTATATTTTTGCATACTATTTCTCTTCTCTATGCTGGCATTTTTTTAATCTGAAACAGCTGTTCTTAGGAAAGGAATGATAATTAGCAAACATGAAATTAAGTAAGTGCCCTGCCTTTGAATAATTGTCTCAAGCAAGTGTAGATTGCACAAAACTACGTATTCAGTTTGGTACAAAGGATGACCTCAAAAGAAATATTGAATAGGGTAATATATTGGAGCAATAACTATAGAAGTTTTTGGTCCCAAGCATCTTTTCAGAATAGATAGCAGCCTAGGAGAAAATTTTGTTTCGTTGTTTTGTACTTCTTGTATGTCAATCACTCTCTATGAAAACAGTTTTTGCTATTTAAGAATCAATTCACTTCAAACTGCTTCCCTAAGTACCTGCCTGCCCTAAGCACCTGGTAGGCAGGTGGTTCAATCTGTATGAAAGTCCCTTCTGGAATGGACTCTGGCATAACTTGGCAGTACAGTCAGCTCTTGATTATTTGTAGGTATATTATTTAGTTGGAAGATGAACTGGGCCAAATGAAGAGATTTCCTGGCAGGACTTAGTAGCTGAGAAACAGTGCTTTTCTAATGTGTCCATGCCATTACCTGATCTCAGCTGTCTCCATACAGCTGCACAAAGCTCTGTTTGAGCTAATAAATCTTCTTAGTATCTGTAGAACTGGGAAGTGCAGTGCAAAGATATCTAGGCTGACTCAGAACAATCAGATTGGGAAACAGCAGTACTCATATTATTTCCATTATTCAAGTTATCCATACTGTGAATAATAAAGACATGATTATAGTTTAGTTATCAGTCCTGCTCAGCCTCAAAGCAGGACAGACTTCAAAGGCTATTTAAGAATTTGGCTAAGCATCAGAGTGCTTTGCTCCGTGTGGCGTGTGCACAGCCACAGCTAGCTGCTGGTAGTGGTTGGTTAAAAGCTGCTTAGGTATGACTGTCCCATATTCTAATTACAATGTAGGTGGTATATCTATTTCCTATGTTACATTCTATATTTTTCAATTATTTCTAAATGATTATTCCCAAATAGGTTGTCTTTTAAATGTTAATATTCAAGAAAGGCCAGAAAAATACGGTGGCAGAGAGCGTAGCAGGGTGAAGGTTATTTTCCCATCAGCTCTGAGGAAAAATATTATTCCCTTAATGGTTCTCAAGGGATTTGTTTGTCACTTCTATCTGGCAGAGACAGTTTCTGACATAAATTTTTCATGAAATAGGAAGGATTTCAGCTAAAAAATAATATATCGAGAATATTATTATGTAATCAATATGATAGAATTATTATATTGCAGGCTATAATAGTTCTTACAGAATGTGATTATACCCTCACAAGCATTATCTTTAAAAACAATTATTACCATCCCCATTTTCAAGACAGGGAACAGAATCCAAAGCAAGTAGAAATACATCTTAAAATCCTCAAGATAAGCTCAGTTCAGATTTTAGAAATAGCTTATTCTAAATGCAAACGTCTTTAGTGGCTGAGAAAATTTGGGTTACTCACTGAAGGATAGAGTTTCAGAGTTCTTCTTATTGCTGGCATCTCTCTGCTTCATTTTAACAAAAGAAACAATGATTTGATAAGTCTAAATAAGAATCACATATCAACACACCCTTTTCTGATTTGTCCTAGATCACTATTTCTTTAAAATAGGGACTTGAGTTTCGTAAGAATCTGAAGAAAAAGGAGGGCCTCAATTTGTTCAGGAGGTTGTTAAATGTTGGGGTATACTGGTGTTGGGACAAGACAGATATAGAAAGAAAACTAGGTCCTTTGACCAAATATGGTTCGTTTTTCTATTAAGTGTATGTTTTCAGATTTTCAAAAATTGCCCAGAAATATTTTATCACTAAAGAAGGTTAATCTACTGCAATGAAAACTCTTGCTCTGAGGTCTGCCATGCATTATTTTCCTCTACATGCTATAGTAGAAAGACCAAAGAATAATTGGCTTACAGTAATTTGCATAAAATAATATACATTGAAAATAGTAGCTTTTTTAAGCAATTTCATAGTGCTTTAAAGAAATTCTCACTTAAAAACATGGGGTTAATCCTTAAAAAACAGCAGCTTGTAAAATCAGTCATTTACCCCTGAAAACTATGCATATAAACAAGCTACCAAATCAGAATATTCAGCTTCTACCCTGTATCATTTTAACCTATTTTGCAAAGATCATCTGCTTCTTGAGGTTGATTATCTGCTATGAGAGACTTAAAACCATTCTCATTTGAAAAGAAAGAGAAACCTGAAAGGAACTTATTAAAAATTTAAATGATGCGAACAGCATCATTTCAAAACACGGATCATTTAAATATTGCCACCATTTCTTTATAACAATCTGATATTAAAATATGCAGTTTTTGAAGAAGAAAAAATGTAAAATTGCACAGACACATTTTGTTTGCTGATTTCATTGAAAATTGTGAAAAGATAAAATGTAATGAAATGCAAATTTCCATGTAAGGTAAGAAAGGATATTTTCTGATTAATACATTTTTGACAGAACATTTTCCAATTGTTTCCAATCATCTCTATTTATGTGAAAGATTAGCTCATTTCATTACTATTGTTCTGTGTAGTCCTCCATGGAAATTCAGCCACAGAGGTAATGCTGCTGGGTTATTGGGATCAGCCAAAGTGATTTTCCCACTTATTAAAACAAAACATAGTCTATAATTGGCACTCAGCTTTCTGGCTAATGGCCAAACAGATGTGTCATGGGATAGCAAAGGTGCTTCTAAAGATGAGATTTAAGACATTTGATGCATATTTGAGAAATGAAAACTTTTCAGTTGTATAATATAAAAAGTCAACTCTCTTAAGGATACAGTTTATGGTTTTCATGGATTTTTTTTTTGACTTTCGTCTTTCGAATTTTTTACCCCAAATAATTTAGAATAATAATACTTCATAAGGAGGCATGGATTTAATATTTATCCAGCAGTTCATGAATATAAATAGAAATCGATAAAAAAAAAAGAATTTCTCATTTGTATTTATGAACAGTAGAGAATTTGTGCTTCCTCTATAAAAGAGAGGTACAAGCCTTTCCCCTCGCCCCCGAACCTGTCAAATTAGCTGTTCCTATACCAATACTCTTTTGGCATCTCCAAACATTTGTCCACTATTCTGAACGATTAAAAGAAAATATTTATGACATTAGCTACCCAATATTACCTTTTGCATTACATTTCCCTGTACTGTACTTTTCATGTACTATAATAGTATACCTGGAACTTTTATGAGTAAAAAAAAAAAAAGAACAGTTTTGAAGTGACAGACATGCATGCAGGATGCTGTTTAATACCAAGACTTAAAAAGGCAATGTGCCCGCTTTTTAAATTGATCATGACATTTATAGCACACTTATTATCCATAAATAGGAAAATAATTGACTTCTCCAGGTAAGTGGGTTAATGTTCTTTCCTGAATATGGATGATGATATTTTGCTTATTCTTTCACAGTCTACACAGCTTATCATTGAACGTCTGATGATCACAGACTATTGAAAAATCACATTTTCCTACATACCATTAGAAATCTATAAATCATTTACTGGTAGAGATCTTCAGACTCTATGTGTCAATCTATGGCAATGAAGATGAAGGGCTCTTCAGTACTAACCTACATGCGCTAGCAAAGCAGACATGAGTCTTATAGGTTTTTTTGCTTATTAAAACACTGCTACCAAACTAATACTTCTCTAAAAGTGCTGTGGCCATCTTTTATAGCACGATAGCAAATAAAAACCTTGGCTGACTTCAGAAATCTATTTTCTGGGTACTGCATGTGCACTAGCAACAATCACTGACCTAAATGTTTTATGACTTCAAAAAAAGTTATGTCATAAAGAAAATGAAGCTCTATGAGGAAACTACAACACAAGAAGCAGTTTTTCAGTGCCAAAAGGCAGTTTAGAGACAAAATCTATTGACTGATTAATAAGTGACTGGCTAATTGACTGGAATTAAGGTGATTTTTCATCAACTTTAGACCTAAAAAACCAAGATATTCATCAAATCTATTCTCCTTGGACATCATTTATATTTCCAAAGACAAATAAGGACCTCTCGAGAGAGATTTATCTGTCCTGTTTTAGGCATCTGCCCATTACACTACTTTTAGATTTCAAGTTAGCTTAGATCTAAGCAACATGATTCCCAATTCTAATTGCAACTCATATCTTTGAAAATGAGATTGGCCTGTGTAGTTGGAATCACAAGAGCTTAACAATTCAGTGCTTCCACTGTTAAAGAAAACTACTAGACTTTACTCATAGGTATAACACAGCACAGCAAAGCTGATATCACCTAGCTACAGCTCATTTTTGTAATAGGGATTTTGTATAAGCTTTTTTTGGCATAATGCGTAGAAAAAAAAAATTCTTTGCAAACATGGATTTTATCCAGATTCAGCCTAAGTTGTGGCTGTGTACCCACACAGTGGAGAGGACACCTAGAGCACAGACCTGAAGTCATATTTGACTTCCATATGCACGTATTTTGCAGGGCCGGCTGGAGCTTCCCTGGGTGGTGACCTGGGAATATCCTGAGGTTTTTAGAGTTTATAAAAGAGGGATTTTGCTTCCATGTGGATAGAGATCTGGATCAACTGTGTGCAAAGGAAATGGCCATAGAGTCTGTTACAGAACTTTGTTTCACCTCAAAATGTCCAGTTTCTACCTACCACAAAAGCAGATGGTGTTTACAGTAGACAGAGTTCAGGCTCATTTCACGCTATCTGTAAAGGCAGTATGGTCTGGAGTGTTCCTTTGATGAAAGGGCCATTGTACAGCTCAGTCATGTCTACTATTTAATCTTATTCATTATTTCTTTTTTTTTCTTTCTTTCTTCATATATCATAAAGATCTCTAGGAATTAAATTCCTCCTATTCATATGGAAAAGACCCAAAAAGTTCTTGAGATTAATGTGTCTTACTTGAGTCACTTTGGAACAATTTTAAATGGTTGAAACTCTAGCACGAAACATAGAGATTGGGACATTTTAATGCTCAACCTTGTTACTCCTTCCTTCTAAACCATGTGTTGTTACGTGTCTGAATCCAGAGATAGAAGCTCACCAATCTCAAGAACAGCTGCATTTATGATTGTGACTTGGACCTCTTCTTACACAGCAAAGGCAAAAGAACATAGTAGAAACAAGACATTTTTCTTTTACTGTAAGATAAATTGTCACAGTTTGCATTAGGTGTGAAAATTGAGCTCACCTCTGTGCATTTATCTCATAACATACAAGTGTTTTTCTTCACCAGGTTTTCATCCTGGATGGTTAACGATCCTGAGGAACCCCCGAGGTAGAAATTCACAGCTCCTTTACAATGAAAACAAATGTGGAATCTGATACACTAATGTGTTCTCCCATCAGGACTTTATGAGCACTTCAGAAGTTATTCAGTGAATAAAGCAGTAACAGAATATCCTCCTCACTGTCTTTTTATACCCACAAGGGTGGCTGCAGACGTGTGACGTGTGCCTTTTGTATACTACATCAGCCTGTTGATCAACAAATTCCAGAGCAAAACTCTTCAGGGAGAAACTTTAATTGGTGCTATCATAAGATATTCCTAGCTGCCTTTCTCTTTTAACAAAGGTGTAAAAAGCACTAAAAGCTTCAGAGTAGTAGAAAACCACTTCCTCAAGAATATGACATTGTAGGAAGCTATAAATGCAAAATATATCCACCATACTCAATGCAAAAGAGAGTACTTGGTGCAATGTTTAAAATCTACCATTTTCAATCCATCAAAATTATACTGGTATATATTCGTTATCGCTTTTACCACTTTTCTTATGCTGTTGCTGCTTATCTCATATATATATATACATATATATATATGACTTTTTTGAATGGTTTAAGTCAGATGTCAAAACTCATTTCAATTCAATTTTTTTAAATTTAATAAAACTGTGATCAAAAATAAGATTGTTGATATCTCTGCCGATCAAAAGATCTACATACCACACCTGAATTTACAAGCATGCTTGCATCCAGTGCATTTCTTAAAAACAAATGCATGTCTTTGCAAATATTGATTCTTTTGAATTTCCAAAGGCAAAGAAATTCAAGGTGACCTGATGCATCCAAGGTGCAAGCTAGTAAATTCCAAAACGCACAGAGAGAGACACTTGTGTAACTTCCCTATTTGTAAAAATCCTCTCCCATTCTTTAGTGTCTCTATAGGCTAAAAGGCTATTTACTTTGAAAAGGTCCATTAAAAGGAATGATAAAAAGGCTTCTGCTAGTTGAGAGGAATGATGTGTGCTCAAGGGCTTGAATACATTTTATATTAAATATAAAATAAGTTTTGCAAACTACTGTCTGGAATCTGAGTTCAGTACAGGCAGTGCTAGAGGAATTTAGTATGAATTACACTACTGTTCCTTCTGTGTTACACTCCCTAAATTCTGGCATTTTCAGTTCCTTCTGTGTTCCCTGAGATTATCTAACAATGTGTCAAACTCGCAAGTGATAAAATAGTGTCCATTTGATCACCCTTGCAACTAGCCACATTATCTTGCAATTTGACCTCCACAATAAATTTAACCAGAAATTTTCTGCTGAATACATTTTTTCAAGAGATCTTGATTTGAAGAAACCTGACTTTTTGTGGAAAGAGTCTGCTTATTGAGAACTAATATCTGGATTCTCACTTTTTTCGTTCCCAGAGGAAAACTGGATGCTATATTGTCTGTTATATTATCAAGAAAGATTTTTTTTAAAAAGTCTGAAAATAGAATTAATTTCTGTGAAAAAAAAATCTGGCTGGAAACGTTATTTATTTAAACAAATGTTATTTATTTATAACCAGAGAAAAGTATAACTAATTTACATTTTTGGCATTATTTTCATTCACAGCTAATCATACTTCTCAGCACTTACTTAAAATATGCTTACCATAACCTAAAATTTCAACAACGGTCTTGCACATGTATCTTTCCACAAAGTCCAGTAAATCTAGAGGATGAGCTGATTATTCGATTTAAATTTACTTTGATTATGCTCATAATGATGGTCATTTGTGTAGCAATAGCACTCCAGGACCCTAACAGGGATTACCCATTCTGCTGCCATTGGTGTATTTAAAAAGAAGCAGTCACTGTTAAAAAGACTATTAGACAGGCTAATCACCGTGTATTCTGGACTGACATTCACCAAATATAGTGGAGATTTCCCTGATCTGTGACATAACAGTGACCTAATCATTAACCTGCTAATGTGGTGGCCTGTGGTTCCTGGTACATATTGATGGGTATCTGAACAACAGTAAATAATTCAACATGAATATATGCATGTATATATATGCATATGTATACACACACATATATGCATATATAGATGTCTATATAGAAATATATGGAGAACAGTCATTCGAAAGTGGATTTTTTTTTTTTCTGGAAGTGTACAAGATTTTTGTTTGTTTTCAGATGACATCATCACCTTGACCCACTTATCAGCTTACTATTTCATAGTCATTTAACAACAGAGCAGGGTGAATGGATGGGACAAAAAAGTATCTTTGAAAAAACTTAGTTTTACATGGAATATGGAATGAATAAGAAGTGAAATGAGAGAATATTTTGATTTTAGTAATAAAAATGGTGTTGTATTTCCATTACATAGATGATGATGAAAATGGTAAAGAAGGGATGTTTACTACTGACTTTGGATGCAGCCGTAACCTAAAATTTATACCCACAGGAACAATTTAGCCGTGTTAACTCCTCTAGTTCTGACTGAACATCATGGAAATAGACATCCAAGTGACCAAAATAGAACCCCACATTATTTGCATCCACAAAAGCAATATTTAAAATGCAGAATTTGTCTGGAAAGTTCAGAATGTTTGTTTTGGGGTTTCTTGATCTAATATAATGTTTTGAAGGTGGGAAAGTTCCCTAGTGCTGATAACAAAACCGTGGAAATTAGATCTCAGTAATTCAAGAAACATCACTTGACCTGCCCTGAATGCAACAGCCAATATTCTCAAAATAGTAGAGACACAGGTTTTGTAGAGTGATATTTTGAATGCTATCACTTCTGAACTGAGAAAACAGACTACTCACGCTTCCCTAAGGAAAACGCATCTGTATCGGAGGCAGAGGCAGAAATGTCATTCTTTCTCAGTTTAACTAGGCTTCAATCGCAATAGGTGAAATGTATCCTGAGGTAACATCTTTGCAGGCAAGGGCAATGAATTTGGCCTTTAGTTCTTAACTGTGGGAAAGGTGGCTGGTGATTCACCGTAATTCATAGTAATTGCAGACATATAAAGTAAACAGTTTCTTTGACCTAAATGCCTGATAAAGGCAGAATGCACTCAAAAGGATGGCTCTGTCTGTCTGAGCTGGGCAGAAAGGGAAAAGAATTCTGTTCATATATAATCCTTTGCCTTGTGATTTCATTAGGGAATTAATCTATTAGCTAAATAATTAAATGTATTGTGTGCTAAATCCTGCATAAATTATGACAGAAAATAACCCCGTAAACCAAATTATGTTCTTAGTTACACTGCTATAATTATAACAATAGATTGGTATCTTTGGTTTGCAAACAGTGGCATATGTGGAATGTAATATGCTTTCACAGGCTGTAAAGTGGCAGAAACACTGTCCATTGACAGACGTTTCCATTGTAAGCAGGAGCTCAAGTAAATCCATTAACTAGGATTTAACGAGAAACACTTCTGAAGCACACATGGAGAAGAAAACAGAAAGGAGGATTCTAATTTAGGGTAGCTGTAAGAACAGGCAAAGCAAGCACTTGCTTTGGGCAATGGTATCTAATGAAGTGCCCCCAGAGCTTGTGGTTTTGGGGGTTCTGCTGCTGTGGAAGGTGGTGAAAGGCATAGGTGAAAGGTTCAGGTGTTTAAGCTGCTCCCCTCACAGTAGTGATATAAGGTATTTAAGCTGCTCCCCTCACGGTCGTGATATACTTTGTGGTTGTGCTCTGAACTGGGTTGAACTTGCATCAAGCTGCCACCTTCCCTTTCTGAATTAGGTCTGGTCCATTCCCCTCTTCGCCTGGCGGGAGTGACCTGGTGATGCTATCGCTCAGTCTATAGAAGAAAACTCAGTTTTGCAACACTCCTGAGAATGGCTGATCCGTCTCTGAGTAGTACCAAACGATAGCATAGCTGTTGAAGTTTTGGGGTTTTTTGCTCCACAGAATGGAATAGAAAGCTATGAAAAAAGTAATGAAAAAGGAAGAGCCAAATAATTTTTAAAAGGCAATAAAAGCCTTCCAAATGCTTCAGCTAATGAATCTAATTTTAAATTAAAACCCGAATCACTTATTAAATTTTATTCATAATGCAAAAATTGCCTTGAGACACAGCTAAGAAATTTAATTGGTGCTAAGGACTTTGACACTCATCCTCATTATGATGTAACAACTAAAATAGTTTTAAAGCATTTCAGAGTGTCTATTTAATAGTTTGCTGATGTAGCAGAACATTGTAATGCCTGAAAAGAAGTAAACTTAATCAAGGCAGCTCAACATTCCCTTTCGTCAACTCTTGAAAAGAATGTTGCAAAGTACAGTGGAATAATTGTAATGCCAATAAAATAGTGCTTCATTGTTCTTCATGGAAATTAGTGATGCATAATAATGCAGGCCATTACTGCCACTGAAAGTCATAGGAGAAATCATTATTGAATTTTAATGAATGAACTAAATGCTTGGGATAGTCAGAGAAGTGTTCATTAGAGAAAAAATATTTCTGATATTCTGTAATTACTACTTCAAATATTGTAAGATTTCATTGAAAGGACAGTCTGAATTCCCCTCTTCTCCATTTCAAAATAAAGGGCAGAATAGCAAACACTTTATATATGTTATATATGTATATATATATGTAGGCCGTTTGGTTACAGTAGTCTGAACCTGACAGAAACCTAACACACAGCTGCCCTCTGAAGATAAAAGGTCATCTCCTTAGCTGCAGCCCTTTTAACACAATATGAGAAAACATAGGTGAATTCTGCATGGGGATTCCCCAGAATCACTTCTTATTGCTGTAGAAGTGCTTCTTATTCACTTCACTTCTTATTCACTTCTTATTGCTTATATCGTCAGTGAAAAACCCTATTTTGATTGATTGCTTTTCTTTGTGTGCTCATTTCCACTGCAGAAAGGTTTTGCCATGTATGTATTTCTGCTCATTCAAGGAGATTGAGTAGTTTGTTTGATTTCAAGAAAGAAATTAATGGGTTTAGAGTGTGCTCCAACTTGCAGTGAAATCAGTGGGGGAGCAGAAGCAGGCTCAGGGTCAGACCTAGAGGGAACCAGCAGTAGCAGGGGGCAGTAAAACAGCCCATAGCCCAGCTGTCAGTTCTGCCTATGCCAGCACCCGGTAGAGCAGCAGAGCAACTGGTAAGGTTTTGCACAAATACTCTGCTTTCACTAGTCTTATATTACTATTTTTGAAATAGATGTCTCACTAAAATCCAATGTTAACTCAGGAGGCTAAAGCCATAATCTCTACAAAGGTAATTCCACATGTACTATTCAAATCTTAATGACAGCATTACAAGATTGGGCCAAAAAAGCTATGAAAACTGCTGGCAAATAAAACGCCCTAAGTCAGAAGCTGCCATTTCTCAACAGACATAAAAAAGGAGGAAATCTAAATGATAGTGTATGGGCCAAAGGTACACACTTAAAAAACACATTTCCTCCCACAGCATGTCTAACTGCAGTAATGCTGTGAGTCTTTTCAGAAGCCCGTTGTGCAGTACCACACAGAGTGCATCAACTTAATCAGGCGTCAGAGAACACTGACCATCTCATTGAGCACAGATGATTTCATCTTTCAGAAGATGTATAAATACATACATAAAGATCTCAGCTGGCCCCATCATCCAGGTCCTGAAAAGGTTGACTTTCACCCTTACACTCTTCTCTTTCTGGTGTTCTTTCTCCTTATTGCAATAAACTCTGAGCAGAGAGTTGTGCATCTACCTATACCTCGGCCTGGCTGCATGACAAGAACTAGGAAAGCTGAGGAAAGGATCTGGCTGCTGAAGACATCGCTAATTGCCCTGAACATGCCTTCGGATTTGAATTTATAGCCAGAATCATGCAGCTTCAAATCTCATGAAAATTAAATGATTCTTTTTCTCTTCTGGGAAAATGCTGTTTATCTTCAAATTGAATCACTGGTCTCATGATGTTTCTAAATGTTTTATCCATCCTTATTTTAAATTTGAGAAGAATAACTGAAAACTAGGCAAGTTTCTAAGGAAGATCCAAGGCAAATAGATCAGAAGAAATGAGATTTACAAAGCAGCATGAAGAGAAAATATCTCTCCCTCCATGTAACTTTTCAGGACAGATTATGGTCTCGTCTTCAGATCGGAATATACTGAGTATCTCATTTAAAAGTAGTATATGTTTCTATGAATGAGTCTCAGTGGCACCAAAATCAATTCTAGTGTAGTTATAACTGTGGTCATCAGTGCTCATTAATTTCATCACACCTATATCATTGTTGTCTTGGATTTGATCTGATCTATGTGACTGTAAAGAGTTAATAGTAAAATGTAGATTTATACATGGCATGAAACTGGTGATCTAGATGTAAGGAGACAATGTTACCCTTTGTTACAGAAACTGCCATCTCATTACTTTATTCCCACGTATTTCTGGTGACATATCAGTAATTGGATGCATAAGCTGTCAGACACCAGTGCTCCCAAGCTCCTTTTCAACTTGGTGTTTCACAGAATGTCAATTCTTTTTTCTCTGTTTAATAAAATATGGTGTTATATACCACACCATTTCACTGCATTTTGTCATGTTAATATTACTCACCAAATCTGTACAAAAAGTGAGTAATGCTGCCCCTCTATTTTAAAAGACTAATGGACTCAGTCTGTGTGCTTTTCACTGCCAGATAATAATATTCATATGTTCATAATTTGGAAAACATTAGAGAAATAGACTTGAAAATAATAAAATCTCAGATCATCCCTGAAAATACTAAAGTCTTACAACATATTCCTATCAACTAGGATATAAAGGCAATCGGTTCTAAGAAAAAATGCTTCATTGAGGGCTTTTATTTTGTCAGTCTATATGTAAAAAAAAAATACAAATTAATTTACAAATTAGATAAGTGTTAAGTTTTTTCTTTTTTTTGAAGGAAAGCCTTCAAAATGAATGGCTATTCTTTGCATTTTATTGCTCCTGGGAGACAGGCTTGTTGCAAAGTAGCCTCAATTTTTTTCTCATTCATTTCTTTTGAAGTTTCTTTTGTATTATGAATAATGAATAATCACATGTGAAAGGTGATCATCTCAGAAGGAGATTCCCATTTCACCATAATGCACCAAACTTGGCGCTACTAGTGTTTTAACAGTACCTTAGAAATAACAAGTTCAGTAAATACAAGTTGTTACTTGGCTGAATTTGGAGCATGGCCTGCAAACTGACCAGTAACTGATTGAGAAATTCCTTAGAGGTCTCTGGTTCTATAGTGTCCTAGGGTAGGAAGAGGAAGCTATAATTCATCACATTTAATTTCATTAAATTATTCTTGTATTAGCATTAATACCTTGTACTTGTCTAGCTAATAATAATCTCTTCCCAAAGTGCAATATTGTAAATCCTCTTGTTTAATTTATTCAGGATATTATCATGATTTTCTTCTGCCTTAATAAAAGGTAGAATCTTAATAAGTTAGAATGGACTGGTATTTCTATTGAAAACTAAGAGAATTTTGAAGTAAAACAAGCAAGTATCCCTATTTCTCATTCTTAATTAAATCGATCAGAACATTTCAGCATTAAAAAAAAAAGAATTACTCATGGAAATCCTGAATCATTGATAGAATTTGAAACATCAAGGATAGATGCTGTCATCTAACCTATGTCATTTGTTAGGAGCTGTTTATTTACAGGAAAAGTCAGAAGGGAGGAGGGATACAAAAGAAGTCTTCAGGCTACTCAATAGTCCTCAAATCTTCACAGTGAGTGAATCAGAACTCTCTGCCTACAGTGAGGAAGCCTCAAGAACACTTCAGAATGCTTTGTCTTCCAACATGTCTTTCAAATAAGTAGTTTCTTTGACATTTGTTTTAAAAAAGAATGAACAAAATAACTGAGCTCTTATCTTCCCAGTTTAAGTTTGGATGGAGGATGTTACCCAAAGGAACTACACTCAGCACAGAGAATGGAAGACAAATGATAGTAACTCAAGTCTTCCCCCTTCAAAAAACACTGGTTTGTCTAATTTTTATTTTGAGGAAGAATGAAACTCAAAACACTGATCCAGCTGTTACAGTACTGCCTGACTTTGCAACATCCCAAAATACCAATACAGGACAGATGATGGACATGAGTTTGGGACCACTGGGTATCAATCATTTTATACAGCTATATTATAGGGAACAGTGGAGTAACTGGTACCTACAGCTCTTTCTTGACCTTCACCTAAAGGCAGCATCTTCAGAGCTCCCTTCAGAACATGGGTATTTCCCTGTAGCCATGTATGCTACAGCCCTCTAGACTGGACTGCCAGCAGACCACCAGGTACTTGTCAGCTTGACCAGTGAACTACAAATATAGCATTTTACACCCAAAAGGGTCATTCTTGTTATTGCTTTTTGATCACTGTCAATGTTAATAGAACTCAGACATAGAGGAGAAATAGGCCAGTTGTGTATTAACAATGCCATTTACCATTACTGTGACGGAATAGTTATTTACTTATTGCTGAGGTTTGGCTGAGGTTTTGTCTATAGCTCAGAAAATTGTATACCAAAAAAAAAAAAAAAAAAGTACTTTTGGGGCCAATAATTCGTTCCTATACCCAGCTGCAACTGTAAGAAAACACCAAGGTCTTAACTGTAGCCGTACCCTTATCTATCACAGCTGAAGGCAATAACTATGTAAGAACTTGCAACTATGGTGAATCTAGCCAAATAATTTCATACCATTTATTGCTCTTTTATACAACTGTTAAGTTTTTGTCCTTTTTTTGTCACAAATTGTCTTCCAGCTGTTCAGCAAGGATCTACTTTCCTTCTGCTAATGCCTTCCCACTGCCAGACTCAGCAATCCAACTTGACAGCTCTATTTTTACAGCAGGGTGCAATTTTAAACATCTCCTGATCTTCTTTATGTATTACTTACTAACTACACAACATTGGCAGAGAAAATGGAATGGATTCTATTTTGTGATAGCAAATTTGTTTCTTTTAGTGCTGATTCAGTGAATTCCCTCCCACCATTTCTCATGTGAGTAGATTACTCAAGAATTTCCTTTATTAAATCTTAAGAGTAGCCTGCTCATTAAACTGTGCATAAAACTTCCATTCAAATGCTGAAATTCTGGTATTGTTGAATGGAGCCTGTGGTTTGGACAACGCTACTTCTGTGGTTTTGTTTAACACTAATCATTGAAGTCACATCTCTATCACACTCTATCCTTCTTAGAGCAGTTTACAGCGCATGGTACAATATAAAGAGGTTGTGACTACTCTTCTTTATGAAGAAGTTAGTTGTAGAGGCAGGAAGCTGGATGTTTTGGAGAGTTCCTTCTGCAGTATGGAGAGGATGCAGTATGGAGAGAGAAAAGAGAGAGTCTTTCTCATCTTTTCCTTTCTCTGACCCTATACCTCTAGTCTAATTTTAGGCACATGGTTGTCTTTAATGGAACTATTAATTCTTTTGTGCTTGCTTCCAGTAGTGACTGATGCAGAGGTGAGTTACAGAATGGGAACTGGAACCTGTAGATATATTTTGTCATCTAATAAAGATAGAATGATGAAGACAGATATAATTTTCCCTCTATCCCCACCTCATGCCCCTGCCTCCCCTCCACACAACCCAGGCCTGGCCTGGCCTCCTTCTATTATTCTTGCTTAAAAAGTAAGTACATTTTAATATCTGACAGAGAGATGCAAAGAACCATTTTTCTTCTTTTTTATTAGTCCAGGTCTGCTGGATATTCTGCAAAGAGAAATTTGGTCTTCTATGACGCCGAGTAAGGAAAGGTAATATTGCACAGAAGTGGCCTGGAACTCCAGCACAGACAACACATTTGATGTGATTGCCTGTGGAAAATTGCTCGGTGACCTATGGAAAAGTTTTGTAAGGTATGCTATCAAGACTATGCACATCAGTCAGTGCTTCCTGAGTGCAAGACAGGATGGAGAAGGAAATTAAATGAAATACTACACTGCAAGGATCTGCAGGGCAGCACTTAGTCACAGACACAAGCCAGTCATCTCCTCCTCATTAACAGTGGCCTGTTATCCGATGTATGCCAGCCATCCCTAGCTGGATGGGACTAGCATCCCAACTTCTTCAGAGCTCTCTTCCTTTCTTTCCTGAGTGAGAGTAACCTAGCCCCAGGAGATTGCCAGGTCCACTAAAATACAGAGAAAAGATAAACCAAGGGGTTCAGTGATTTTCCTCAGCTTTTGGAATTTTATTTAACAGTATTACTCTGAAATAAACATATCCAATCTTCATCACTTTTAATTGCGCCAGAATATTACAGGACTAGCTTGTTTTTCTAAGGCATTATGAATTATTTTGGAATATGACCTCATTTTTATTATAGCCGAAAACAAGTGCAGTGCCAGGTAATTAGCAATTTAACATGGATTATTTTTCATTACTTCCATGCTCATGTCCTGCTTCCTCCAAGCTGGATCTTGCTAAAGACTGATGATACATCTACAAAAGTAAACAAAACAGAAGGAAATATATTACAGTGATGAAAAACAGGGCTGCACCAGGACTTAAGCATATGACCCACTATGTTATGAGGTCCTCAAAGTGTGAGGTAGTAGTCACAAAATGATGCTGGGGGCTATAACTAGTGGTGTTTTATCAATATTCATTTTTTATTAAAGAAAGAACAATAACATAGAAAGTGGAGGTGTACAACACAGAAAACCTAACTGAAGGGAAAATAATATGATTATTAGGTTAATTAATACACTGATGTTGCCTTTCTCTGCATGAAATTGAAAATCATGATCCTCATTCTCAATACTCAGCATAGGTCTGTCCAGCTGTGATGAACCGTTCTTATGTAAAAGACACCACCTTGCTTTCTTTCAATGCAATTCCCTACTGCATTTCACAATTTTACATGAAATTGTATTGTAGTTCTATACAATTTTACTACCACACACCACCCAGATCTTTCTAGAACACCATGTGACTCTTCTCTTTCAAGTCTATCTTGCTTTGTGGTCTTTCTTTTCCATCTTAACCTCTCAGAATTTCTACTCTTCAAATACAAAACTTGTCTTCTAAAAGTTACAGCAACTTGGAACAAATAAAGATACAATATTTGCATTTTACCTGTTTTAAACCTCTAGGGTATAGGCCTCTCCCTGCTGTAGGTCATTTGAATTTTTTATATATATATATACTTATATATATATATGTATATTTGATGCTATTTTACAACGAGAATGACAAGTGTCTGACAAAGCTGTGTTGCAAAAGTTTGGTCTGCACCCACTCTGGTCCT
This sequence comes from Eudromia elegans, assembly GCA_003342815.1. Lineage (NCBI taxonomy): Eukaryota > Metazoa > Chordata > Aves > Tinamiformes > Tinamidae > Eudromia > Eudromia elegans. Next base: position 2,017,358 of record PTEX01000145.1, on the reverse strand, counting down.
CTAGTAAAAAGAATTTCATAGTTTTTTTCCTATAGAACATCTATTTTTCAGGAGATCTTTTTATGGAAGGAGAACTACTCGTGACTTTACATAATAAAGAGCATAAACAAGAGGGCTTATGGTGACTAACAGCCTTCTAAAGAAACTTTCTTCCTACTGACACTGTATGAATCAGAGAGACTAGCCTCAGTAAACTGAAGTTAGCTTTTGTAACACACTCCACCTACCCATGTGGCTACAAATATATTTTCAAAGATCAGTGCTGCAAATGTTCTAAATGAATCCGTTCTTGCTGCCAGTAATTTCAAGTACCTTACATGTAACATTGAGATTAAGTATTTGTTTCAAAGCAGTTCCCAACTCTAATGAGGAAGGCGGGATGGAGTCAAGGAGAACTTTAGTGGAGTTAAGGAAGAGCCTTGCAGTGCTCTTCCCATTTTCTGAAACTTTAGCTGGTTGTTCAAAGCCAGATGGTCTGACAAGAGCTCTTGTATTGTGAAGAAGTCAAGAAGCTGCAGAGAGGGGGAACATCATTCCTTTGAGAGATGCTTTTAAGAGGAAACTCACACTTGGTCTGAGCCTCAGCCCTTACCATGCTTGAGCCTGGCCATGGACTTTGATGTCAGTGGGTTCTTAAAAGTGTTAAATATTTAAACCTACAAAGCTTGCAGTTTATAGCAAGAAATCTGTGAAATAGGTGAGGTTCTGCCTCATGAGTCAGCATAGTAAAGAGACTGTTGTGTTGTGCCGTGCCAACACCTTCTGATGGGGATAAATTTATATGAGGACATTAGCATTTTTTTTTTTTTAACTTTGTTCTTCCAGGCTGGGGATATACTGAAGAATTTTTTCTATGAGATATTGCAACAATATCATTTATAGTTATCTCAAAAAAGGTTAGGAAGTTCAGCATTAATTTCAAAGCTGAGACGTGTCTGGCTTTTCTGCACAAATTCTGATACTGTAGTCATGATTAAAGGTGTTGTGGAAACTCAGAGCTTTCCCCAAGCAAATGGAAGATAACACACACACATACACACACAGAAAGCCCCTAAAGGGATAATAAAGGCAGATGAGCACTGACAAATGTTGCCAATCTGTTCCTCCTCTTGTTCCTCACAGCTATTCTTCAAATAGGAATAGCTTAACAGAGAAAAGAGTTTGTTCCTTGGTGATAAAGAAAGCAATGAAACAAACTAGAAACCTAGTGTTATGAACAAAATAAAACTAAAATTATCTAAATGCTTATTTGAATATAAATGTCCTCCAAGAAGTGTGAGGAGAGCAGATTCTCAGCCTTGGTTAGCGAATGTAATTCTGTTGAAAGAAGAAAAGAAGAAATTATCTAAATGAGATGAAACTCTGGCACTGTTTTTATTCCCTTTCCTATTACAAAAGAAGACATTCAACTCTGAGCTTTTTGTGCCTCTCCCCCATTTCTTTGCAAGACTCAAAACTGGAAAGAAAAAAGTTTTATAAGCTTTCTGTCTAAATTTCATTAGTCTGCCTTTTTCATTTAAAAAATATTTCTTTTATTTTTTCTTTTATTCCTTCAGAAGCTAACTTTGCTACTGATTCTGAAATCTAAACCTTAAAGAGAGACAGTGATGATTTTGAATTCATATTGATATCCCTAAGAAGAGGTGCCCAGCTCCTTGTTAGCTCAGGCCCTCTGGTTGTTTGTCTTCTGTTCCTATTTTCTCGGGTTTTTTTCTAGATTTTTTTTTCTTCTGTAGATCTTATAATAAAAATATATGAAATTGTCTGTGGACACCCTGGCATCCAGCATATAATTCAATACTTTAGCGTTCAGTGGGTACTATAGAGCAAATAAGGCAGCCCAGAGAAACTGTTTTCTTCCTTCCCACTTTCTCTGCTTTATACGTCACATATCCATAGATAGAAAGTAAAAAATAGTTTCTATTTTTTTTTTCCTTTCCTTTAAATTGATTGAGGACTTTCTTCTCTGTAATCTCTTTTCATTATCAGGTTAAATTTCTCACAGACAACTAAATGTGGTATCATGCATTGAAAAAGGTGTGCTAAAGTAAAAATCTCACCTCTTTCATGGAATTAGGAATGGCCCTGCAGTGTGGTGTCTATTTGAGCAGGCTTCTCCTTTAGCCTTTGAGTAGAGAGAATCATTTCATTCTTTCTTTTTAAGCTTGCAATAGAAACAATGCTTGATTTTTATATAAATGCCTAGTTATTAGAGTTCTCACCCATGTCTCTCATTTCCCAGAACAGTGGTCTAACCATCAACCTTTTAAACAAGTTAGAAGAAATGTGGAAAAGAGAAGAGGAGAGGAAGGGAAAAGACCTGAATTCAGTGACTTGTATTAAAACCATGCCACTGGCAGCAGAGAGTGAACAATTTGGGTCAGAACAAAAGCTCACAAGTAAGGAAGGACATAAATCTATGGCTTAGTGATTAACTCATCTCAAAATCAATGACTCACAGGATCCCATTTGTCTAGGAAGCTTTATGAACTTTACATTAGATATTCACTGGATAAAATGCAAAACCACTAAAAGGCGCTTTTGCTAGGGACTGCCCTGCTCTGCAGGTTGTGCTGTCCCCCTTGTATCACTCTCATACACCATCACTTTGACCCCTCCATGTTTTCAACTGCCCAGGAATATAGGGTTTCAGGGATGACCACAACGAAGCCATACCTCTTTGTGAGTGATGATAGCCCTAACCTATGAAGTAGACTAGGGCCATTTCAGGGCAAGGAAAGCAAAAGAAAGTAGCCTCTTTTTTTTTTTCATTCACTGATTTATTTTTCTATGCTTTGGTCATTACTTTTAAGATGGCTGCTATAAACCATCCTCAGCCCTCTGTACGAAATGCTAGAAAGAGGACCTGAAATTTTCTGAGCTTTGTGTTGTTCCAGAGCTGTCAGTGCTTATTAATTCTTGAGTTGGTCCAGGGCAACTCATTTGTACATCCTGGCTGGGTTAAATGGCACCGAGAGGCTCTATTTTTTCTAAGTAGAGGCTACACTTTGCAATACTGCTGACTGTATTCTGAACAACCTGAGAACATTGGTAGTCCAGTAATTAGTAATTAGTAGTCCAGTAGCTGGTAATTATAAGCAATTATAGCCTGTCAAAAGTTTCAGAGAAGTTAATCTGGACTCTCATGAATAAGAACTTCGCTCTTAGGAGCAAACCTTCAGCTTTTGGAGAAAGTGGGTTTATGGCTTGTTTGTGGGGAAATTGTTCGCATTAAGATCTCTGTGAATGCTCTTTCTGGGAGCTCTGGCCCAGACATACATACCCTGCCCAGTTTTTGAAACCTGGCTGAGATGCCCTAGTTTGGAACCTGTTCAACCATAGCCCTTCTGGGCTCATCAGAGAGAGACACACACCCCTTTTAGGTAGACTTTGCGGGGGGGACTTTCAAGGGAAAGCCGATTACAAAATAAATTATAAGCAAAGGAAAAGTCACTGCTGGTAGTTTATAAGTGAATTAAATTAATAGAGTTACAACCTATTTAAGTCATGTCCATTGCTTCTTTAATCTTGTTTTCTAATGTTTTGAGGAAAAACTCATGCCACTCAATAACAAGTTTGTTGAATGAAGACTGATAATTTTTATCTTATGAACCCTTCTTAATCAAGAGTGGAAATGAACACTTTTTAGATGAAATATAGTGCCATTTAGGTCTTTTTCTTTCTCTCTAATATTCTGACTAATCAGACTATACTGAAAGTGTGGTAGCTTTCTTCTTGTGCTTAATTTTTATTTATTTATTTATTTTGCATACAAATATTCCTACTGTACTCTGCTAAATTATAAATTTGTTGTCTTTATTTTCAAGTATTTCTGTATATTTAAAGATACCAAGACAAAGTATCCTTCCAAACCACAGAAGCTCACATTTTAATGTCTGTATTCTTTGTGACCGCAGTGCACACAATGTTGTAATGCAATTACTTCAGACAAGGGACAACAAGTCTGTGTCTCTGAGATGTTGGTAAATTGATGATGTCAAGTGAATATTAATTGGTTAGTGAAGCATAACTCTTTAATTGCCTCACAGAGACCATGGAAATCCTGTAATTGGTCATAAAATGTTAAAGGCAGACAAGAAGGTACAGCATCTGTTTCTTCTCTTGTTGTAGTGTTGTTACTGTCATTTTTGTCCCTTTGCCACTTTCTTGACTACCAGGGTAACTCCTTGGAGCTGAGCAGAAGATATTTACTTTGTGAGCAGCAAGCAGTTCAGCATTTGGGCTTCCTTCATTGTAATTACTGTGTAGGGTTGTTTGTTTATTTTTTTTTCTTCTCCCAATTACCTTGCTAATGAGGTAGTGACCTAGCGTGCAGATCACAAATGAAGGTTTCTCCCAGGCAGCTGTTTTGCCAGCTCCTCATGCTGCCTCAGTTCACTGTCTTTTTTGTTGCCTGCCCATTAAAGTGCCGTTTCCCAGCCATCCCATTCTGACTGTGTGTTAGATCATCATTTGTGCAGACAAATATAAAACATGCCTAAATTGGGTTCAGTCTGAAATGTCCCTTGCCCTAGCAGCAGTATTTCCTCCCCTTCTGTCCTCTCTTTCATAGAAATGGAAATTGCTAAACAAAGAAGAACCACAGTGGAGAACCAGACCTAAGTACTTTCTCCATGGTAATTATGGTCATTAGTGCACTGAGACAAGAAAGGATTTATACACTTAGGAATTAAGCACTGGCTGTGGAGCAGGATTCAGAAGTGAGAGAGGTAGAGGAACCCCTTAGGGTTCCTCAGGTCTGTATTGCAGAAGAATATGTAACCTCTCCTTTGCAACTACTTTTGAATATCTTCTAAATAGTTTATCTGTAGGAAACAAAACAATCTCCTCTCAATTTATTGAAACCAAACACCCCTCCACCCTATCTTTTCATTAGTAAGAAGGCAGTGTGTTTTAAGTTGGTAATATCAGACACTGGGCTTCAACATTTCTGCTTCCTCATGTAATGTTTGTGAGACGTGGACACATTAATAATGCAAAGCAAACCTCTGAGTTCTGAGAATTCATAGTTCAGGTAACAAGTCATCTTCTAAAGTGGAATAAAACCCAAAATTTAAGTTAGCATATGCTAAAGCAGTCCTTTTCACTAGAGTCTCTTTTTCCAGTAGAATTTTATAATTTATCAATCTATAAAAACATGAATTTTCATGAGCCTTAAGAAAAACAGAACAGCAACAACAACAAAAAAACTGAACAAAAACAAACCCATCCTTCAAGAGATGACAAAGTTAAGGTTGTAAAGGAAGATGCAATCTTTCAGCGGGCATCTTATGTTAACCTTAGCAAATGTGATTATTTAAAAAAGCATTGAGCCACTCTGGATTATTTTTTAAATTTGAACTTCTTATAAGCAATGAGAAAGCCATGAGTAACAAACCATTCACAAAGTCATTTTTCCTGCAATAGTTCTTTTAAAACTGAACTGCGTAAAAATCAGATGTCTGCAGGACCATTTGACTAATGTGCAAAATCATTTGCAAGATAGATATTTGTAGTGCAAGTAATTGAAGGTTTTAATTCCTTACTATTATGTATATAGAATCTAGAGCTCTATCCAGGATACTGTGCTGTAGCAACTATGCACAAAACTCATAGATAGGTCTAAGATATCTCCCCGAAGTTTCAGAATGGTGTGTTTTGCAAGGAGAACTGTAATTTATGATCTTATATTTTTAAAAAGAGAAATATAGCAGACTTGCTTTAATAGTCTCTTCTGGTGAATTAGCAATTGCTCTCATTTCTCATGGGCTTTAAGGGTAGCAATGAGTAATTACAACCTTGCTGAATGATCTTGGCATTTTGCAGAATGGGGCCTCAGAATCCATGTATTCTCACTATATTTTTTTCAGAGCTAATTTATGTGTTTTGTTTCATGTTTATACCTGATGTTCTACAAAAGTAATCTATTATCATATATGATCAGATATATCTTTTTTAAAACAATGATAAAATAAATCATTGGTAGAGGCTACCAAGGGATACTGTAAATTTTCCACCACTTAGTCTTTAAATTGAGACTGTCATTCTTTATTTTTTTCTCAAAAAAAAAAAATGTTATTTCACAGTTCTTCCTGTTTGACTTTTGCTTTATTTTATTTTGAAGGAAAGGGAGGGGATCACCATCACAAATTAGGAAAAAATTATCTATTCAACAGATAGTGTTGGGTCATTTGCTCAAAATACACCTTCCGACTCCATGGAGTAGGTGTGTAGGATAGAAGGCCAGACAGTAATGGTCATCTGGGATTTCTAGTATCTGAAGTTTCTCTGAGAGATCAAGACAGTGCCAGAAATCCAGGTTTGACTGCTGACCAGGTTACCTATCAAGTTCTTTTATTTGGAAAGAGTAACAAGGTTTTGTGTTCCTTTCAAAGTAATCAAGTACAATTATAGAGAAGGAAACAATTGACAGGGTCAATTAGCTGTGACTGGGGATTGGTGTAAGAGAGGATCAGTCAGATTCAACATCATATCATCTAACTATAATTAACATCTAGCTGGAACTAGTATTTATGCATATCAAACTGACATGATGCTGAATTCAATTTGCTTTTTATTTGTTTTACGAAACCACTTTAGAAGACCCCATCAGGATCTGAATTTTTGACATTGTTGAGAAGTATGAAAAGAAAAAATCCACACATGCGTAAATTGAATGACTTTCTCTTTAGAAATACAGCAGTCAAGATTGTAAATATATTTGCTTTTACCTTTTATTGTAAATGAGACCAAAACCTTTTCACACTTTAGATACCTGGAAATAACCTCCTTTCCAAACAATCACATGGCCTGCTCTACATCCCTGTATCAAATTTTAAATAACTCCAAGCTTCTTGTATTCATCTGATGCTTATAATCTCACTACTTTTCTTTATTGGCATTGCATACATGATAGACTTCAAGCAATACTCAGTGGAACTGGTGGAGCGACTGTAAGACAGGGCCTCCATTGCCCAAGTGCAGGCATCTACTACCAACTGAGACACAGATTATCCTGCCTGGCCTCCAGATTCTTTTGTTTAGGCTACTGACTTCACCCTCAACAATCATTAGGATTTTGGTTTTGGTTTTGGGTGATGGTGGTGCAATATTTAGATATCAATTGTTCTTGTTACAGTAATTCTTCTTGTTGGTAATTACAGCACTCTATCTGTGTGTGTGTGGTCTATACTCTTGCTGGAGCACCACTAAATTCAACGGATTTTACACATCCATACAGCAGAATAAAATTAGGTTTACTGAGCTAAAGTCAGTGTACACTGTAAATCCCCAGAATGAGTTTGACACAGATAAAAAACCCTGTGTATTGCAGAGAATTCCTTCAGATCTGTGTCAAGGTTTCTGACTCAGAAACTCTCATATAATCACAAAACTGAATACATTTCAGATAAAATAATGCATTCTCTTTCTGTGTTTTCTTTTGTATCTAAATCACATGTTTGTGATTATAGCTTTACAAGTCAGGAACCTTGACATGTCTTTGAAACTTTTCTGGAATTTGCAATCCTAAGGCTTAGTCAGAGCAAATTTTACCACTCAGTCATTTTTACTTTCATCTTTTTTTTTTCTTAATGTCTTACCTACTCCATATGATATCTAATGTCTAGTTTTGTGTTTCAGAGGAGGACCACTGAGACTGATGTTGCATCCAGCTCAATGTTCTTGGAAGAATCCAGTTCTGATGCAGGTAGCAGTAGGTAGGACAATTCTCCAAACAGCCCGAACAGCAGACCAGTGAGAGACAGAGGTGACTGCCAAGGTGAAAAGAAAAACTCAAGAAATTGTATTCGCAGTTCTAAACATCAGCAGGGAAGGTAGATAATGTTTCTTTAGAGGCTGTCTACAGAGACATTGAGGAAAGTTCAGAAAGATTAACTATAGCTATAAAGTTGAATCTCATAAGTAGAGCACAGAAATTAAATGCAGAAGCTGACCTGAAAGAGGAGAGAGGAAGGCCAGAAGACTTGGATTTTATTTCTGTCTATCCCTGCCCTTCTGCACAACCACTGTGAGGTCAGTTGTCAACACTTACCCTTTCAGTAAAGATGTAATAAGGACATTTGTCACTGAAAACAGGTTTGAGAAATATCAAATACTATTAGGCAGGTGTACTAGATTGTTTTATGAGATTCTTATTCAGAAATGATTTGTAGCTTTGGAGCCTTCTTTGGAACCTTTATAAGACCTTCCTGTCTCATATAAGGCAGTCCCACAGTGAATCTGGGACAGATAAGTCATCTTATACTCTGTAGATCCTTTATCACTCCTGGTGTCACAGGGTTTGCCTGGGTTTTGTTAGAAATGCTTTTTGCTGCCGTGCAAGTCATATGTCTACAAACTTATGTTTTTCCCTGATCAGCATATGACTTTATTCCCTTCTGCTAACATTCAAAAGATCAGTGTTTAATGGAAAATTGAGTCTCCTACTACAAACTTTACTGATTTCTTCTACCGTGTTTTCTCATTAGAAGAAAGAATTAGAAATATTGACATAGTGAAATTCTGATTTTTACCCTGACCAATCAGGTAAACTGACTGAGACTAGCAGAATAACTTGTCTGAGAAAAGCAAAAAGATTTTTTATGCTCTCCAGTTCATTGTATTCTGAACTAACTTGTGCTGTTAGCTTAAGCCCAGTGCTTCCCCACTGCTTTAGGTCACAGCAGTGACCTCTTTTTTCAATTTTATTCTCATTTTTCTGTTTGTATATACTGAGATATAACAAATTTTAGAGAGTTGTAATGGTGTATTTGCAGCGTATGCTATTGAAAAGGGTTACATTGCAGGGGTTTGAAAGCATGGGAAGAGCAGAAACAGCAGCCAAACCTTCCAAAGAGAGAAGGTTAGCTTAAATTGGGAGAGTACCTTTCACTGCAATATCTTGCCAACAAGTCACAGATGCACAACACATGAGCAAGTGAAAAAGTGATTATGAGGGTTATAATGGCAGCCCTGAATCCGTAATGCATAATGCATTCATCCCAAGGTGCATTTGTGCATCTGTTAAGGTATTTTTACTAGTAGCATAAGAGCCTTTAAAACCATATTCTGAATTGTTCAGCTCATTTGCTGTTTAATTGATATTTTATATTTTTGTCCTTATTACTTTCCAACATTATGCCATGACACAAAGTATGAATGTATTAGAACAACAGTGGAACCAGCTTCCATTCATGATTCATCCCTTTGAGCCCTGTCATCCTTTCTGGATAGTCTTTGTGCCTTTTTCTGCTCTAGAGTCCTGTGACACTAAGCTGGCCCTAGCTGTGTCCGAGTCTGTACTTGTTTCTCTGGAGTCTCACATAAGCCAGAATGTGGCCTAAGGCCTTCACTGAGAAAATAAAGTAATTTCTTCACATTCTACTCTTTATCATGTGAGCACCATTCTGCTCCTATTTGTCTTTGATGCTCCTGACACTCAAGAAACACAGAGTCAATTCCTTACTGAAATTATTTCCTCCTTTATCAATTTCAAACAAAATAATATATATAAAAAAAGTGATTAGTCTTGATTTACACCAGTAGGAGTAAGAGGAGATTCTGGCCCTGTGACCCATTTTCACCCTCACCTGTCCAAGTACTCACGCTGATTTAAGTGACATCTGAGCTGGTCTTGTGCCACCTAATTTCTAATTTCTCCTCTAACTCCACCACATCTCCCTGCTGTATTTGTAGAGACACCATGTCCTTCTTACTGTCTTTGGCCGTGAGGACTAAAAATAATATCCTTCTCAAATTTATTCTCTTTTCCTTATATTTTACGTTTCTTTATTTTCTTTTTCTTTTTTTTTTTTGATGCAATGACTGCAAATTGCAGCCATTCTGACTGCAGTTCCATGCAGCCATTCGTATCAATGACCTCAAAGAATAAAGTGGGTGTGAAAAGCTGGGGTATTAGAGTGAAGCTGCCTTGGCATTAGCATAAATGATTCTATATAAAGTGGAGGTTAGAGGAGACCTTGTCAACATGAGCAAATTGTTACTAAGTGTGGAGAAAAATAAAGCAATGTGATTTTCTGTTTGTCATCTTTGTCCTTCCCAAGCTATTCCTTCCCACAGTACTGATACCACTAGCAGTTTGCCAGTTAGAAAGATCTTGATCCGGACCAGAATGTTGTTCTCTGAGCTAGTTGCCAGCCCCTTGCTTCAGTCCCCTCTGAGGTACCGTTTTTCTTTATCCGTCAGCGTAGATTATGTTCACGGTTTCACACCTCTCAGCTTTATGAATTATTTCCTTTAAAAATAACTTCACCAGATATGTCAATGTGATTTATTCTGTATGATATTATAACGAATTGCTTTTATGAGCTGATACTTTGCCAGACAGCTTGTGGCCTCCAGAACTGAATCTCTTTGCTCACCCCAGTGTAAACTGGGCGTCACTGATTTCACTACTGACAAGCACATGGTTAAAACCAGAGTGTTTGGAAGCAGAACAGGATTCTAAAGTGACATTTGGAAAAGTAATGAGTGAGTTGGGGAACAAAATTTGAGAATGAAGGAAACAAAACTTAAAAGAGCCACAGTATGGCAAAGGACACAAAGTTAAGTACAGATGTTTGATGAACTAAACAATTTTAGTCTGTCCCCTCATTAAAGCTAGACGGTGAAGCGTTCTGTCTTGTATCAAAAGACAGAAGATGTGACTGCAAAATCCCACTGCTGCCCCTGAATCTTAACATTACAGAGGAGTGATTACTGCAACCTAGATGTCCTATATGGAGTATAGCAATTTGAAGCAAAAACTAGGAACTTTATTTTCTGTGTTGAGTAGGAATTATAGATCCTGATCATGGCATGCGAAGGCCATATACTTGAAGGGATGAAACAAATATGACCAATCGTCTGCTTCTGTTCTTTTTTCAAGTACAAAACTCCTGCTGACCTCTGTAAGAGCAACTTTGTGCTTTGGCAAGCGATTCTCTGAACCATTTAAGTGTAAGCTGTCTTATTCCATTGCCTTGGAGAGCAAATATGCTTTTAGATATCTAGCACCACACTTATCTATCTATATCATATGAAAAGATGATTTATTGATAAATTAATGAATTAAGACCTAATGGCCAGAGGAGTTATGAAGAATTGTGCAGACTGGAAAAGATCATATCAAATATAATCCACAGAGGAGAGAAGGATAAGACACTCTGGCTGTATGTAGGAAAAATCATATGGAAATAATGAAGAACAGAGAGAAGAGTGGACGATTCAGATGAGAAATGTCATGCATGCAAACACAGATTTAAAATTAGAGTTAAACTAAACATCTTTCTGAGTCTCTGAAATATGGGGTCACGAATGTGCTTTTCTTTTGTATTTTGTCTTGAATGTTCAAGGCTAGAGCACCCCTTACAATTCTCTTATATATTTGGGAGTTTAACATAGCTAAGTGAAGAGCATTGACAGCACCTAGCTGACGGCATGGGTAGAGGCAGCCTCGATACATTCCTACAGATTATTTCCATGCCAACTGTGTCAATGGGTAAGGTCTTCACACTGGGCCACATGTGGGCCATGACCATATCATTGGGTCATTATTCAGAGCATCCCAGATAACTTCATCATAATCTTTGCTGCAGAGGGAGCACAGGTATCTATTGCTGAGGGGAGGTAGAGAAAGAAGGTATACAAATTAGTTCAATAATAGAAAACTCCCTTGGCTTTTTGAAGAATTTTTTTTTCCACTGGACAATTTTAGATTTCAGAATAAATATTAAATTTACCCATCTGAATCAGCCTGAGATCTACCTGAGGTAGAGAGTGAGGGTTGCAGAGGCATTAAGGGTATAATTCAGTCAGGCTATGTTCCAAATTTGGCCTCACAGCATTTTATCTTTACAAATGTGCATTTCACATTAAACAGATACCAGACAAGACATAGAAACAAAGGTCAAAATGTTCCTTAAACATCTTTGAACAATTAGCCATTAGTATCTGTCTTGCCTTTAGTACTTATCATTGTTTAAATGGCGCTGTCATCTCCCAGGGTGTAAGATATATTTCTTAAGAAGCTCTGTATACCTTTTCCTCATTGTAACACTGAACAATCTACAGTAACTTATTTGTTCAAAATGTACTCTATTAAAATGCAGTGAATAACCTGAATAACCTCAGCATGAACCCTGCTCCTTATTATCTTGCATTCTCCATTGCTCTGGTATACTCTTGCTATCATTTCTGTGACTAGCAGCAGTTTTCTTTGAAAACAGGTCAGTTACTTCTTTCTACATAGCCCTTTATTCTGTCAGAAAATGTATCTATCTTTTACCATTTGCACAAGCAGCTGCTGCTTGAGTGCTGCCTGTGCAGGGACTGAGGGACTAAACATATTCCCTGAAGCTGTCAGGTGAGAAGCGTTCTCCCAGCCTTGTGGTCTTTCTGATGTCCGTGTCAGGGAAGCGGATGTGGAGGCAGAACCTTCTCTAAGGTGTATGCAGAACACTTCACTAATTGTATATCCTCAGCATCTTCCCCATACTGCTGGAAATTTGTTTCATAAAAACAATCACCAAAAGAGCTTTTGCAGTCCAAGGAAGGTAGAATTGTATTGATACATTAAGTAGTTTGGAGAGATTATTTCTCAGTAAACTAACAGTCCCACTCCTTGTGAATATGCAAATAGTTGCATACCCATTCTCTCTGAATCTTTGATTTGGATCATCTTTACACATTCTTTGCCATCTCTTCCTCTGGGGATATTTTAAACTGGTAACTTCTAGCCTGGTGAGTATCTTTCCTTGTCTTGATTAAAAGAACATATCAAGATGGAATGAAAGATATGCAACCTCAGAGCAGAGGCAGAATTAAAGATAATTCTATTGTTTCAAAACACWRTWRAAAAAAAAAAAAAAAAAAAAARAGSWGCCAAATGCAAGTAAGACTGTTATTTTGGTAGGTGCACTGGTGCAGCTCAACAAGATGATGCTAGTAGATGAAAAACAGCCTTGTCTCACTAAGACTGTTTTGCTTTAAGCGGGAGCTGAGGAGCTGGCCCTCTTCTATGCAGCATTCATGAGTCTGAAATTGGCACAACCTCAATCGCCACTTCAAGTCCCAAAACAAGATTTTGAAAACGACATTGCGTCTTGGTTCTTCATTGCCAAAGAGACTGGGCCATTTCAAGACCCATTCCATAATAAATTAGTGCTAACTGCCAGCTGTTAACAAACTCAACACTGTCTTCCTTCTGTATAAACAGCTGTGTTATGAGAACGAAAGAAAAAGAGGGAGGAAAGGGCTTGTTACAGACACATGGTGCCAGCGAACCTTGTGTTCTCTGATTTGTTAAGAAGTCAGTGATTGTATTTTAACAGAACGTGAAAGTACTGAAATAAGAAAGGGAGCAAGCACTAGACGACCCTCAGTACTGTGATACAATTTCTTGCTGCGTGGAGGAACTCAGTCCCTGAGCTATTCAGAAAAGACTTGCTGCATCCCTAAAGTACGTATAATGAGCACACTACTCACTGTAACAATCTGTATGTCCTTATGAATTTCCAAGTTTATAAAGCTGCTAGTAAAGCCTTTCAGAGTAGTATCAATATGATCAATATACAGTGCCTCTATTGAAAATTTGTAGTAATTGATCATTGACATACTAGAGAAAAAAGGCTCACTGAATCACTTGTGTACCTTAATTACTCAGAACTGCTCAGATCCAGTGTAGTACTTAGTTGCCAGGTCAATCTGGTAGTAGTCATTATAACAAAATGCATTTATATCCGTGCATCACTGAGCAAATTTAACAATGCTGGATAGTACGGTAATAAGATGTGCAAAATGTTTTACTAGCTAGATGTACAGTGGGGTAGACTGGGGAGAAAGGGAGAAAAACAAGTATTGAAAATAAGCTAAAAAAAAAAAAGGGAGAGAGGGAGTTTGAAAACACAAACCTCTTTTGTGTCACCAGAAATGTACTTTGCTGGCAAATCCAGACACAAGGCAAAGCACTTTGAGGCACAGTCAAGGGTTTGTTAAAATATGGCTGGATACTGAAGCAAAGCCAATTTACACAGCACCAGTTGGCAAGGACAAGGGTGTTTATTCTGCTTGATAAGCATCTCCTTAGAAACTCTATGAGTCAATAAATTGGGTTGATGAGCAGTATGTGGAGGGGAAAAAAACTGAGTGTGATAATAGTACAATGAAGATAATTTTAACGAAATTTTAGGGATAGTAAATTGAAATCAAGATTACAGGGGTTACTTTTTGCAAACAGATTTAGGGTAAAAAACATGAAAAAAGACAGGAAGCACTCAAGAGAATAAAACGGGCCAAATTAGCCTGAAGTTCCCATGTGTGCTTATTTCCCTCTGCCTCAACAAGAAATATTTTGAATCAGTTTCTCTGGTTTGGCAGTCCTTTAGTTTTCATTGCCTGAGTGTCAGTAAATGTGAGTGACACAGACAAGGAAATGATGTCTCATTCAGGTGAGCTACAGCTGACCAATATACTACGTGAGCTGACATTTGTAATTTCATCTTAAAGAACTTTTTAACACCCCAAGGGTAGTGTGGTTCCACTGCCTGAACTATTGTAGATGGCATCAAACGCATGATTAATGAAGAGAACCCCCTTTCTCTGAGGTGAAGTTCTCCAGGAACCCCCAAAGCCACCATAGAGGCCCTCACTATAAAAAATGTTTGTTCTTGTTCTATGTCTCCCCTTCCCCAACCAATTTCTCCTAGGCTTTCTTTTGAGGGGTGGTGAGATGGATTTCACATGAGACAACACTGACTTAAATGACAGGCAATAGTAATAGCATAGAAAATGGATTTTTCAACTCCAGACATATAGTAATAATCTCCATTGCTATCTAAAGGAGCCAGGCATATTTAAAATTGAACTCAGAAAGTCTAATGCATAAGATAAATAGCCCATGAGGTCACAGAGAATTGCTATGATTATCTAGTCTGACCTCCTGAATAACTCAGATCATGCAGTTTCACCTAATCATGTCTATGCCAAACCCATAATTTCTGATTGCACTATGACAGATATTTCAGAAACACATCCAGAACAGATTTAAAGAATTAAAGTGACAGAGAATCAATTGCATCATTAGTAAGCTGTTCCTGTGGTCAATTGCTAAAGCTGATTGAAAAAAAATTTTGACAGAATCATTCCCCCAAACAAAGTGCACGCTGATGAAACCAAAGTGCTTCACAAAATGGTGGAGATTGCAGATTGGTGTAGCTTTCTTGCTAAAAGAATTGCTGCAGATAGAAACACTTCAATTCTTTATGTTTTGAAATGGCTTCACTATAAATTGTGATTTTATATTATACTATAAAGAATGAAATAAAAACCTTATAATTTCCTGATTTTTTAAATTAAATTTTACTTTGGGGCTTCATTTAGTCAAAATTAAGACAAATATTAGAAAGTGGTATTTTATACACTTAATTGTTGACAGCCATTTATTAACTATTCTTGCTATTAACATACCCCTAAAATTTGAACTGAAATTTAACTAAAATGATTTCAGCTTGAGACAGAGAATGTTATTGTTTTTCTTATTTATTTGCCTTGTGGTTAGAATCTTCTTTGTTCTTTTTTCCTTTCTGAACATTTCTTTTTCACTTTCTTTTGGAAAACAGGATAAATTTAGTTTCTTTAGAATCTCACCAGTAGGTAGTTTTATGTTCTCTTGTTTCTTTTGTTTTCCCCTGGGCCTTTATCATTACCAGGGCTCTTTTTAAGCACTTTCTGATTTTCAAACACGTCTTCATGTTAATTCAACAATGGCTTAACTATTGTCACCTTTCTAATCTCAGTCTTTAGCCACCACTATGCACTTTTATTAAGCCTCTTAGCTTTCTTCAGTAATGTACTAAGATTTATGTGTTCAAACTTACGGAGCATTGAATCTCATCTTAAGGGAGATGTCTAAAATACACAAGATGAATCATACCCTAAAAGTGCTGACTTATTTTTATTCAGCATCTAAGGAGTCTTGATGACAGTTTAAAACTAGATATCAGCACTGTAGATATTGAAAAGTTGGTGGGATTAATTCCTCTGCAGAGAACAATGCTCTGAGTCAGTTATTGACTCTGAGACATATGGTTTCTAAATCTTTTTTATATTACACTCAAAACTGTTTTCTTGCCTTTGTATAAATGGAAAACATATTCCAAGGTGAAAATGATGATTCTTCTACCTGTGAGAATTTCTTTCATGGATTTAGAATAGCTTTTTCTCTGTCCAGCACTGGCTGTTGGAAAAGCCATTGATGTTAACTATGTGTTAAATGGTAAAATTAGTTTGGAAACTAGTTTAAATTCAACTCTCACCAAAAAGGAAAAAGAAGTAGGGAATAATATGAATACGTAGAGATGCAAAGTTACCTATTGTGCCACACACTGGAAAACAATTTCCTTACCTTGCCTTTCTATTGGTGGCTGCTTCATAGTAGTGCTTTGGCATTTCATTTCCTATGAGTGGGCACAACATTTGTCTTCCACAGAAAAGACAGGCTCAGATTCCTGATCCCCTGGGCTTACCAGTCTCTTCCACAATGCTCCTTTTCCATACCCACTCCAATTTTGGTCTCTAGCGAGGAAGTCAGTAGGCATACAAGCTGTGGTAATCCAGGTGGTAAATCAGAAGATTTTTGTTTTTTTCTCAAATATGTCACTGCCAGATCGATGTCTCTGACTAAAACACTTCTTTTCCATTTACCTTCTCACATTTTGTTTCTCACTGCAAGCTGTGAAAAATGGGATTGTTCCTTACTATGAAGCACTTGAAACAGTGGGGCTTTCTTCTATAGCCTCTGGAGTTATTGGGATAAATTAACAGGTAAATAATGTTAACTGTTGCCTGAGAACAACTTGATACTTCATGCTTATGATTGTCAGTAAAGGATGATGGAGCCCCTAGACTGAATTACCTCTGTGTAAAGATTTCTTTTTGGCTTCAATATAACTTCTGCATACACAGAAGAGTTAGAAGACTAAGTGTTTGGACAAGATTCAAGCTGGCACCAAAAAGAAAAAAAGCTGCACAACTTACTAGCACTAATTTGTGCTATACAATCATCTTATCTCCATCACAAATAAGTATCATTAGAGTTTTTCAAAACTAAAGAGAAATTTTACTTCATTCCACATAAAAAACAGCTACCTGATATTGTGAAAAATAACGGGACCATCTTTAAAATATTTATAATATTTTAGCCTTTTCAAATATGTGAAGTCATATCCTTCTATTTCATTTATTTGAAGAGAATATATATAAGAAAATATATATAACTGAAGAATAGAACAATATACATATATATATATGAGAGAATTCATTTTCAGCACAGAATTAAACCAGCAGATCATTTGCTTTAATCTATTGCACTTTTCAATCACTATTTCACACTAGATCATGGATTAAATGATATCCCATGATATTTGTTCTTCCTTTGTTTATATAATTTCTTACAGCATTTTCTAAATCCACCGTTCTTGTTTGAATATTTTATTATTCTAATTTAGAGCAGTTTTCCAAATCACTTGTGACAAAAAGCTTGAACACTGGAAGTGAACAACTTGAGGTTCTTTTTCCTCTGTTATGACTCCGACTTTCATCCTAACTTAAAATAAACTCATAACTGCAGGCTCCTGCTCTGGAGATCTTCCAAACCCGCCTGGGTGCCATCCTGTGCCCCGTCACTCTGGCGTCCCTGCTGAAGCAGTAGGTTGGACTAGATGACCTCTAAGAGGTCCCTTCCAACCTCAACCCTTCTGTGACTCTGTGACCTAAACGTCTTGTATTTGCTACACTTTAGGAAAAATTTAATGAAAAGCACTGTGAGAAGCAGGCATTAAGAGCACGATTCCAAAGTACCTTGTGAAGCACCCTTAAGTATTCAAGAATATACTGAGACCTAAGCCTGGCAGACATGACACAGGTCTCCTAGGATAGCCATGCATTGCTCAGGATAGAGCTAGGTGTGATTTATTCGGGCGTCTGAGGCATCACTAACACTGAGATAAGCACTGACCTTTTATTCTGCCTTAGGAGAAGCTGAGCTGCTCTCTATAGTCTGTTACCTATTAACTAAACCTTCATTATCTCTCGAGAGAGACTAGACACCTAACAAAGGGATATATAAATTTAAATGACTTAAATTGCAAACTGAATTCTTTCCCTAGCCTAAGAATGATTGTCTAGGCACCCTGTGTTAGCAATGAACTACCATCTCCACAGGGCAGTTCATTCAGTCCAAATCCCATGATTCACATCCTAGCAATGCCTAACTTACCTCTATTTAGTTCATGTTCCACAGAAGCAAGATGTAGTCATGTCAGCAGAAAAGCAATCTTTGCCAACAAACACTGTTTCTATCTTAGACGATTTACATTATAAATGTAGCTAGCAGATGATCTGCAACATAGACAAGCACTAAGATTCCCTGTACAGCTGTAATTCCATCCTTCTGTGATTTTGAATTATGATGCTGTCATTTAATTAAGTAATCACTTATGTTTCAAAGCAGCCCTGTCTCTTTCAGACTATTAAGAGAGAAATACAAGTAGAGCTCATTTCTTTAGGGCAGCATTTGGATGTTTTAGCTACGAGACCATAGTTTCTTTTTAGACCCATTAGTTCCTCTCATTTTCCACGCTGACTCTACTCTTCCTTATAAAAGAAACCAACAAAAAAAATGTGAACACTCTTATCTATGCTACCTCATTGCTCCTCTAAATGACTTAAAATTATTCTTGAATTAAATCTTTTAAGAAGTAATAGAGAAAAGAAATGTCATTAACATTTTATGGATAACCATGCAAATTACATCAGGTATCTTAGATCTGCAGCACAGAGCTCTACCGCTTGAGTTAGCAGGGTCCCATAGCAGCAAGAGTTTAACTTTCACTATGATGTGGGACAACCTCTAGTGAGAGACAACATCCAGTATACGACATCACAGTCATGGAAAACTTGAGAGAAGGATAAATGACTGGAAAGCAGCTCAGTTCTTGCTTTTGTGAAATGCAGTACATTTCGTTAGAATGGCAGGAGACAGCACACACAGTATTTTTCAGGATGTGGTATTATCAAGCACTAGCAAACCACTTCTAAGCATGTGCAGGTAATTCTTGCTGGAGGTTTATAGAATTTTTTTTTAATAGCAAGGATAGCAAAAGCCAAAGTCTTCTGGCAATTTCCAGATGAATGTAAAATATTTAATTGCAATTATCTAATTCTTAGATCATGTTTTTAAGAAGTTATAATTTGTGAACAGCTGCAAAGGGCGGTATTCTGATTTATCCTTGGAAATGACTGAAACAATGAAATTGCAACTTTTCAGAGGAAAAGATCTCCCTGTGGATGTTACTAGTTATGTAAAATGAAGGCCTGCATGCATAATTTTGTGAAAATTGTTAAGAAACATTTTAGTATTCTATTTTAAGTGGTTTTAACTGCTGATGCCTCTGGAGTTTTGTCCTGAAATACCCATGAGTTGCTTTACCATTCCAGTAGTTCTGCTGAAGACGGTAGGGTAGGTAGATTATGTATGTTTTAAAATGGGCTAGGTATTGTTACTCCTGAATCTGAGAAATATGAAGCTTGAATTAAATCACACTGAAGTGCACGTAACATGCAAGATTTCAGCTGTAGAACTATAACTGCAGCCTTTTAGCATCTGATAGGAATGAGTAGCAAAACTTGTAAGGCCTGGTACTGCGGGAATGTTGAGGCAACACACGTTCCTTGGTTATGGTACAATGTCATTGCACAGCGAGTCTTGGATTATTAACTTCTCCCCAATTACTATAACCTAATTTAAAGCTATAAGGGAATGTATATCCAAAGCATTGCTGCATACTGAGATTTTACAGTTTATATATTTTACGCCTATGTGTTGCTATTGTTTTAGAGAGCTAACTTTTATAGGAACATGCAGGTATTGGGTGCTCAGGATCAGCCCTGCAGGGCAGACACTGAGTCATGCAAATTGTTAAAGGTTATAAAAGCCACAGTGCAGTTTTCTGGAAAAGAGGGTTTCATTTCCCCGAATTGCTTTTTGAGAGATTTGCTAAGTCATTTGGATGATGTCACGTTGCTGTGTAAATTACCCCTGAAACTCGCATATGATATCACTATTTCTTTTAGGTAATAGCCATCCATTTTTGGCGAGAGCAGAGAACCAATGAACAAAATGGAGGAAGGAAAGAACCATAACAATAATCTGGACTTTCTTAAACATTTAAAAATGTGCCATACAGGCTTTGAAACAATCCCTTTTTTTTTTTTTTTTTTTTTTTTTTTTTAAAGAAAACAGACTTAATCCTTGCTCCTTTGAAATCATATCCTCTCAGCTGTCTGAACCATCAATAGTGGCCATCAATACCTGGCACAGAGGCTCTTTTAGAAAGCTCTTTCGCAGTGGGGAGATGCATAACAACCCTGACTTAATGTGCTTACTAAACTAAACGTTATTTGGCTACTGGCATGAGACTTCTGCCTCTAGACAAACGTCATGCTAGGGCTGGCCAATCTACTTTGTGTAAAATAAGGATTGAGGAAATACAAAACACACACATTACACTTTCTTTTTTTTTATTTTTTTTAAGACACATATGATGGCACAGATAAAGGAAAAAAATCTAGATTTGAAAGTAATTTTGAGACATCAGTAAACCTTGCTATTGTATTACTCACAAAATTCATAAATAAAAACCTCTAAAAATAGTTTTAATATTAAATACATGTTTTGTAATAGAATTTTACCACTCTAGGGTTGTAATAGGATTCTATTAAGATATGCCAACAACAGTCTACAATGGACTTCTGAAAGGTGGACTGCTATGAATTATTGCTGCTATTTCTTTGAAATTATAGTGTTGGATAAGTACTGTGTTTCTTATCTTATTCACCTTTTACCTGCTTTGGAAAATCTTTACATCTATATACTGAAATTCTCTCTACAAAAACATTCTTGAACCTAACAAAGCTGTTTTTAATCTGGAATAAGAGTTTTTCAGAAACTAAAATACTAATTTAAAAATAAATAAAATTAATTATCTGAAAACATATTTGTGCTTTACTTTATATATGGCTTCAAAAAGTATTATCGGTGGGAACGTGATGATTCTGTCCTAATAAACTCCAAAGGCCTGTTGATAAGGTAAGGCTTCCGAAAATACCTTCTAAGAAAAACTGAACAGTTACAATAGAAGCTTGAGAAGCATACTATGAAAAATATTCTTTTAAAGGGCTAGAAATGTTTTTTAAGATTTCTTTTTTTTTAAAGTAGTTTACTTCTATAACACAATGGAAACAGAAGCTAACAATGAAGACTTCTAGCTGTCTTTTTTAAAATGCGTGTTGTGTCAGTGCTGTAGCACATCTTTGATCTGTTCCTGGTTTGCTGTCATGTGAAGTCTTTTATTTTTGAATAAGTATTTTCAGTAGTTCTCTGCTATGGTTGACTGGATGGCTCAAGACCGTATCACACTTTAGGAAGCTTCCTCCATCCATTTCTTTCCGGATGATTGCCTAGAGAGACATTGCATTTGTAACCCTGTTGAGTTATTTTGTTGGTCTAAAATGTTTGAAAAGATAGCGTATTTGTGAAATTACAGCTGGCAAGGACTGAAAAATTGGCTGCAGGAGGGTCTGAAACCCCCTGCAAACTTTAATTATCATATGATAACTTGAATATGCTTTAAATTTTAGATTCTAGATCTTGCCTTGGTGAATATTTAATATTCACTTTATGCTTTCTCAGTAGCAGGCATCTAGAGTTCCCGGTAGAATGAAATTGCTTTTGTTGGCAAAAAAATCATTTCCAGCTGATGCAAAGAAATGAATCCTAAGAAACCCACTGACATTTATTTTTACTTGCTAAAGAAACTTTTTGAATCATGAAGATACATTTATCTGAAAAAAAAATGCTAAATCCAAGTTTCTGTTCCTTAAGTAAAAGCTTCTCAAAGGGTAAAAACAGTGTGAAAAAAAAATTAGAAGAGCTTTGAAGGAAAAAACCACACACCTCCAGAAGAGGATTTCCTCCCCAGGGAAGCATGGTGTCCATGTGGCTCGTCTCACCTTTCCCCAAGGATGGCCACTCTGTATCTGGCACATCAAGCAGCAATCAGGGTACATGTCATGCTACTCTGCATGTTAAACAAGAGAGTAAAATAACCCTGAGGGGCTTTAGTTAGTTGATTTTTTATTCACCAGCACAGGATCTTTGTTATAACAACATCCACCATTAACTGGTGTGATTGTTATAGGGATGGGCATTCCAATTAGGAATGAGAAACTGGCAATTAGCAAAAAAAAAGGCAAAGCAAAGCAAGATAAAATAAAATAATATAAAATGCTATAACCCGTTACTTCATCCTGTGTATACAGGGGTCTCTCAGCCTTGCAGGGAGATGAAAATGCTAGTGATTCAATTGAGTGCTCTTATGCCCTGACTGTACAGGGGACTCTCAGCCTCGAGAGGAGTTGCCCTAGCCCAGCGTCCCAGGTTAAGGGCAGTGGAATATACTCAGGGTCCAGCTGGAGGGGTTCGTAAGGTGTCCTGCCTCCACAAGACGTCCCCCTTCCCTTTGTTGTTGAGGAAAGCACCCAAATTCTCACCATCGCTTTTCTGACAGGCTTTTCTGCCACCCATCTGGCATATCAGCAGAGCTCATGCACTTGAGCAGTTTTGTTGTTAAGTTTTTACCTGCCCATTGGTACAGTAGGAAGTGCAACGCCTGCACTCATCTGCACCCTGCCACCATGAGCACCACGCATGCTTTGAGGGGCAATCTCCAGCATCTGTTTAGGATGAAAACTTTACTCCTCATCTCCCTGTCTGGATCCTTCTCCAGGATCCTCCTCCCTCTGCCAGGGCACCAGGTGAAGCAGGAACTGCCTCAACCTTCACTGGCTGCCTGTCTTTCCTGACCACTAAGTGACGGCAAAAGCACCTTGTTTATTTCCAAGTTTTTTTTCCGTTTTTGAATGAGTCTAAACCAAATGGAAAAGAGAAAATGAAGCTTCTTTATAAAATAGGAAAGGGATAAGCAGTTGACCCTCCAACTTCAATAGATTATTTTAACTACTTGTTAAAATTCACAGAAATTAATGCCAGTAAGGAAGTAAAGCCAGAGACAATATGAAAAATAAGATTCAGGTAAGATAAGACTCAGTAAGAAGGTGCTCGTTCTGTTACTAGAGTAGCTGGACAGATGTTGCTTCTTAGCAAGTCTTTCTATTGTTGATTGAAACAGAAATAACTTTGGAAAGAAAGATATATATATGCATAAACACATGATGTATATGTACAACTATAATTATATGTAAATACATACACACACACACACATTTTGTCATCTATCATTCATTCTTGCAAACTGAAATACTTTTTAAGTTCTGAAGCTTTCTGTGGAAAACTTAGAGAGTTTGAAAGGATCTTTTATTAAACAACAACAGCTCTCCTGCTCACCAGTACTCGCCGTACATCCACACGTATATGCTTGAATTAGTTCATTCCATGACTACAAAATGCCAGTTTCTAAAGCAATAGTAATCTATTTCTAGAGAGGATTTTTCAATAAGTGCTTTATATGAACCATAGATGTAGCTGAGAACATTATAATATCATCTTCAGAAATGGTTTTCATTTAAACTCTACCACATAAGGCAAAAACTAATAAAATAAAAATGCACTGGATCCAACTGACTTTCCGCCTGATTTTTTTTATCTGTAGAATCAAAAGAAACCCTAGTCTTGATCATGCTTAATTCTCCCACACTCCGCTACACTAGACATTTGTGCCCGCTGTACTGCATATTTCTTTATTGCTCAAAAACATCAGCACCAGTAAACCTGATAGTATGAGAATACGGAAGAGAAAGCCATAACATAATAAATTCTCAAACAAAAGTTGTTTGACTGTTTTTTGAGTCAGTATTTGTTTGCTTAGTGTCTAACAGATAAAGAAAATAATATGCACACACAAAACCCCAACAGAATAGGCCAGATATTGCTGAGAGAAAATTATTTAACCTGATATTTTGTTAAAGTAGATACTCATAAATGACCACCTCACATTTACAACTCATTGATATATTTGGCAGTCTAAACTCACCAAGTAAACTCAGCAAGTCCACAGAGATACATTTTGCTCTCTGTTTGAAAAGTATTTGTAAACCTCTGGTGTTTAGGGTAATGAAGGTTTCCTATTGATTTTTACTGTTTATGTCCCTATATGAAGACTCATTATGACAGAACTGCTGTGTGTCCCACAGACAGTAAAGATCTCCTAGCAGAGCTCGACATGAATTTTCCTGTTCGGCTCTTTCCTTCCCTTTTCTTTCCCTTTTCCTTCCCTCTCCTCTCCTCTCCTCTCCTCTCCTCTCCTCTCCTCTCCTCTCCTCTCCTCTCCTCTCCTGTCC
>PTEX01000145.1:1842398-1992682 GCA_003342815.1 Eudromia elegans | reverse complement strand
GAAGGATCTGTAAAAGAAAAAAAAAACAACAAGAAAATCTGTCATCAAAAGTTGCACAGAACCATATTATTCTCATAAAAATAAATGCATTAATCATGCTGAGACCAAACAAACAAAAACAAAATTCCAAAGAAGCCCTGAAGAAACCCTTGTTAATTAAATATGTTTTAAAGGCTACTGGTCTCTGTGCTCCACACTTGAAGAAGGAGTGTTTGTTGCTCAAGAGCAGACCTAATGCCATACGTTCTCAGCTGCCCTATCTGGCCTTCAGATGCTGTTCCTGAAACCATTGCTATCCCACAACTCCAGGCATATGGGATCTGATCCGATCACACACATAAATCCCCTAGGTAAAAATAAATAACAAATTAAGAGACACCTGGAGTAGGCATTTAATTTAACAAAGCTGTACTCATGTTTCATCCAGATTTTGTGTCTTCTACAGTGTTTTAAAACTGCTAAAGTGGGCTAAATTCCCTCTCTCAAGAATTCCTCTATTCGATCTTACATTTTACAGCCATTTGACTTTGTCAGAAGTGACTCTCAAATTTCCTGTAGAACTTTTTGTTTTCTCAGATTTAATTTTAAATATCTCCAATGGCAAAAATCATTTATTGTATTTCAGGACCTCCCTAGAAGGTGATATGCTCAAGACCAATCATGGCAGCTTAAAACATTTATTTTTTTATTAACTGCTGATGCATAGATCACCACAAGGCACAGGTTATATTGATTCCATTGTTATCCTACAAAGGTAACTAGATGAAGTTCCTAACCCTCCATCTTAATGCCGTAGAGTTTGTGAATCCCTTGTGTCTCACACACTTGCCAAAACCTCGGGAATGTTTAAGACTTTTTTCCTTGATTTGTGTGTGCTTCATTAAGATCCTACCTAACCTGGAGAAGTATTAATAATTTTTGCTAGAGGCAGTTCTGATGAGAAAAGATTGCAAAAGTGTAGTTGCCCTAACATACAAATGAATGTATGAATGTGTAAATAAATAATCCACTTCTAATGTATAGTATTGCTGTGATTGTTAGAGACACTGCAGTGAAAAGAGACGACCTATTTACTTTGTGGTTTTGCTTTGCTTATATGTTGAGCTCTGCTGGTGTGAGCAGTTGTATTTAAACTGAATATAGAACATGGCTTTTTAGCAGAAAATGCTAGAATGGAGTAGCAGAAACATGAGCAGTGACAGCTGCTAACTTCATTTATGGATCATGCTGGTTTGAGATTTGCATGCGGAATGGCTTGTCTCAACTTCTTGAGTAAATCTTAGACTTATAAGGAGACTTGTGTTCTACTTCATAGCTGATATTGTCCTATTCGTCAAAAGAGGATTCTATGTTAAAAAGGAAAAGCACGTTCTCATGTTTTCTCAGATAACATCAACCCTTCTCTTCTGGGAAAATGACATAAAATGTTTGAATTTTACATGAGCCTCTGCTTTAATGAAACTAAACAAAACATTAACCTACAACTATAAAAAAAAACAGCTTAGAAATCCATGAAAATATAATATAATCAATATGCTATTAAGCTAGTAGGAAATATAAGGACATCTGCATGGGCAGAATAATAAGCTATTGCCCATGAAGTGTTTCATGCTCTGAAAGACTTGATATCGGTAACAGGTTGACAGGAAGCACGAGCAAATGGACATCTTGCTTCATTCAGAATGGCATGTTAACGATTAAAGAAGTGTAAAAAAATCCAAGAGGATGAAGCAATAAAGTCATCAACATTTGTACTCAAATTTTATATAGATAATACTGTCAATAGTAAAAAGATGCGTTGGAGGGTAGTATGCTATCAATTTTGCTTTCTCTTCATTCAATTCTTTTTGTTAGTGTCTCTTCTTTGTTTCCTCGATTTTGAAAATCTTATAAAACTAAGTCACTTCTATGCATGCAATGAATATTTCTACACACACATTCTTGTACCTTGCATTCTATGGAGAAATAGTGTTTCCAGGATGATTGTAGCATGAATAATGAGAGAATTTAAAGACATGTTTACTGTCCAAAATTAAGCAGATGTAGAGTACCTGGTCTACCTTTTTAAACACTTAAGTGATAGAAAGAACTTATAAGTATTCCCATACAGTCTATGGAAAGATCCAGACACATCCTATGACCATTCAGCTCTATTAAGGTCTGGTTCATACCCTGCAAATTACATCCTATTTCTGCACATTCTGATAGGGATGACTCAGATATGTTGGAGTCCATGTCACTGTGCGAGTGCCTCATGCTAGGTGAAGTGAGCCTGGGCCCACAGGATTTTATATGCATATTTTATTTCTATAGTTCAGTATTATACCTAGTAAAAGCTTAGGAGTCTTCTGGCATGAGAATTCATTCTTTATGTTAATTCTTTAAAATAACATATTTTTTTTGTGAGAGAAAAGGGAGATAAAGAGAACTCATAAACTCAGTAATCCTTTGGGTTGTGGTCTGCACCGCTACTGCATTTTATAACTTTGATTCCATTTATTTCTTCAATCCTTCCTCGTAGTCAGTGGGCTCCTCATCTGCAGAGATTTCTTACTCTTTAGCAGAATCAAGGTTCCAAGGATAAGAAATGAATTTCCATTACATTTAATAACAAGTATTTGCTGCTTATCAATCCAAGAACCTCCTACATGTACAGCAGATTCTATCATTTACTCATACATTTTTTAATTATTATTATTTTCATGTGTAGGAATGACTTAGAGAATGTTGTTTTTAAATTGCGGGTCTCTGACTCATGGCTTTGAGATTCTAATCCAAGCAGATTAAAAGAGAGATGTCACAAGCATTCTGCTGTCAAAAAAAAAAAAAAGGCTAAATAACGGTAAAAAATCTTGTATATAGCTGATGTCCATTATATATTTGCTTTACAAATGCCTTACATCTCAAACATAAGAACAGCTTTTGGCTTCCATAAACTGGGGCAAAACCATGCCAAGGATAATTGACACAAGAAGGACATCAATAGCTCAGCCCTGTATGACTGGTGGTGACTGATTATGTGGTCATCTGTCAACTTTTCAGTCGAGCAGCCACCATAAAACTTTGGTCAAAGGTATAGTCTGGAGGTGGCAGCCTGCAGGAAAGCTATTAAGATAGTGGGATTTATTAGAGGATACCAACATTTACTCACACTTTTCCTAGTCCCCAGGACTAAGAGATAGGAGAGCCAAGGAGATAGACCAGGATGGGCAGAGGTTCCTGTGCTCTTACGGGACGATTACACAGCAGAAGTCTCAAGTATCTCTCCTCCTGTACAAGGTGTCTCTTCACATCATGTGACACTCCTCGAAGCCAGGAGCAGCCGCCATCTCCAGTGCCACAGTGGAAATTTCTGAGCAAATTGAGTCAGGAACTCCAAAACCCCCAGACCTATTAGTATCACTCAAAGGGTCAGAATCTGGACACAGATGTGAACTGTGTAGGCCTGGCTTCAAAAAGATTAGCCCAAGATGATATAAGAATCTGAATTTTCTTAAAAGAAAACTTCATCGCCAAAGGGTTGTGCACTGTGAACTGAATTTTAATAATGTGTTTGGCATAACCCCTAGCAAAATGTAAGTCATATTATGGGTCTAATTTTGTCTTCCTCTCATTTGAGCAAAGTGCTGTCACAAATGTAGCACTGTGTAGAATGTGAGCCTGTACTGCTGAATGCTTTCTCATTCAGAAAATATTGCTTCAAATCCCTCACAGTGGCAAATCACAATGAATTAGAGGGCTAAAATCCTGACAGAATGGGAGTGCCATTACAAGCTTACATTCTGAGAAAGAAAGATATTCAGCAACCTGACAGTCCACCTAGTAGATTTTTATTTCTCTTTTGCAAGCTATGTTCCTTGATAAAGAAGAGGTGATTATTTGAGTTGAAAATTTCTCAACTACATCTACCATTTTTTTCCAATGGACAATAAATATTTAAAATAAATGTTTCATGGTTCAGAGCAT
Source organism: Eudromia elegans (assembly GCA_003342815.1). Classification (NCBI taxonomy): domain Eukaryota; kingdom Metazoa; phylum Chordata; class Aves; order Tinamiformes; family Tinamidae; genus Eudromia; species Eudromia elegans. The sequence goes on along the minus strand of PTEX01000145.1, from coordinate 1,988,716 downwards.
AGAATTCCAATGTTCAGTTAAAAGCATGTTACTAAAATACTGCCATACTTGCCAATAAAATCTGAAGCTAAATGGACTGTTATGAACTCATCTGATGCTTTATAATTCTGTTTCACAACTTCATGCTTCTTTATTAACTTTTTGGCTGATGATTCAAAGATGTCTAATAATGAATATTGGATAACTAGTGAATGGACTAGATGGAATGTCTAGCTAGGTAGATAAGGGAAGAGTGGTGGATGTCCTCTATCTGGAGTTCAGCAAGGCTTTTGACACCATCCCTCACAACATCCCTCCTGGGCAAGCTCTGGAATTGTGAGATAGATGAGTGGACCGTGAGGTGGATTAGGAATTGGACATTAGGAATGACAGGGCTCAGAGGGTGGTGATCAGTGGCACAGAGTCTCGTTGGAGGCCTGTGGTTAGTGGTGTCCACCAAGGATCAGTCCTCAGTCCAGTCCAGTTCCATTTATTCGTCGACCTGGATGAAGGGACAGAGTGTCCCCTCAGCAAGTTTGCTGCTGATAGGAAATGGGGAGGAGAAGAGGAAATGGCCACAAATTAAGCATCAAAAATTCCATAGGAAAAATTTTTTAACAGTGAGGGTGACAGAGCACTGGAATAGGTTGCCAAGAGAGGTTGTGGAGTCTGCTTCTCTGGAGATCATATAATCATAGAATGCTTAAGGTTGGAAGGGACCTCTAGAGGTCATCTAGTCCAACCCCACCTGCTCCAGCAGGGACACCTAGAGCACGGAGCACAGGGTAGTGTCCAAGTGAGTTTGGAAGATCTCCAGAGAAGGAGACTCCACCACCTCTCTGGGCAGCCTGTTCCAGTGCTCTGTCACCCTCACTGTTAAGAAATTCTTTCTCAAGTTCCTGTGGAACTTTTGATGCCTCAATTTGTGGCTGGTTCCTCTAGTTCTATCGCTGGCCACCACCGAGAAGAGGCCAGCCCCATCCACCTCACTCCCTCCCTTGAGGTACTTATACACACTGATCAGATCCCCTCTCAGCCTTCTCTTCTCCAGGCTGAACAGGCCCAGCTCTCTCAGCCTTCTCAGCCTTTGCTCATAGGCAGATGTTCCTGGTCCTTAATCATCTCTGTAGCCCTGCGCTGGACTCTCTCCAGTAGCTCCACATGCCTCTTGCACTGGGGAGCCCAGAACTGCACATAGTACTCCAGGCATGGTCTCACCAGGGCTGAGTAGAGGGGCAGAATCACCTCCTTTGGCCTGCTGGAGACACTCTTCTTGGACACAAGGTGAAGACTTGGATGCAATTCTGTGCCATGTGCTCTAGGCGACCTTGCATATGCAGGGGGATTGGACTAAATGATCTCTAAAGGTCCCTTCTAACCTTAAGAATTCTATATTTCTATGATTTTATGAATACTAGTAAAATATTCAATGTATAGTGAGTCTGATATATTCGTTCTCTTTTCACAGTATGCCTTCTTTCGTAGAAAAAAAGGTGACTTCAACTTCTATCAGCCTTCAATAAATCAGGACTGATTTATTATGACTGGTTTAAACTAGTAATAGCTTAATGCCAAAGGTTTAAAAGTTCAAGCAGGTGAGCATTATGGGATGTTTGTCTGAACTAGTATTCGTATTTCCACTGTCTACAAATCATTCTTGAAGAATTGTAAGAGACAGTTTTACTGGATTTCAGGAGAATATATGACACAGTGCTCTGCATTTCTGCTTCAGATACCAGCCAAAAGCAAACATGCAAACATTGTGAACCATGGCTAAAGTTAATGCATAATTATAATCTATGGATCTCTAATGCAGTTTTAATTTGCAAAGTTTAGTTAAATCCTGTTGCTATGTGAAATATTCACAAAATACTTTGCCTTCATGACTAGATGATCATTTGTTATCTGCTTTTGTAGACAAAATCTGCAGTATGGAAAAGCATCAAGAAACCTAGCTGTCACAAAGTCCCCAAGCTGATCTCTCTTGTCTCATCTTCCTCAGCAAATCTCTCTCCCATTTGTTGAAACTAAGAATCTCCCCTTTCCACAAAGTCTCAAGGAGTAATGAACCGGATAGAAACCTACTGCCACGACATTTCTTAAGCAGTCACAACGTTCTTCAATGAACACAAAATCAAAGGTTAACATGAGCTTAAATGACAGTTGTCTTTTCAGGTAACACCCCAAGTAGTTTCTTGGTATGGATAGAATTGTGTGTCAGATCTATACACTCAGAAGAGAGAAAGATATTTCCATGCAGCAAGAGCAGAGATTTATCAGAGTAAGGATGTTGAAATCCACTATCTCAGTCAATCCAAACTTCTTTCCCATAAGATCTTCATCTGGAGCCACTTTCTAGCTTTTGCAGTCACAGCAAAAAATATAGCTACAACCATCAGGAAAGTAATGTCAACAGACCGTATAAACTGATTCTTCAAATAACCAAAAAAATCCCACATAGAAATCATCGTCCAAATTTCACTTTTCTTTTTCCATTCTAGTACTAGTGTACTTAGTACTTGGAGCAAAATTTTGGATTGAACTGTTTGAGCATGAGAACTCCCATATTCTCAAACAAACAGAAAACAATTCTCTCTTTTCCAAGAAATTCCCCCCCATAGGAATGAAATAGTTCAAAACACATAAAGCAGAAGCAATATGAAATAATAATAAAAAAGTATAGTGATAGTCACACAACTCCTTCCTCATGCAGACACAGTAATAAAGCAAAAAACATGACTAAACCTATTCATAGTTAGTATGCAGCTTTGTCTTCCTTCTTACTGTTATTTGTTAGTTTGAGCAGTTCTTTTTTAGTTCCTTTTTTTTTTTTGGTCAAATTTCCTGCCATTTGGATTTTTCTTGTGAGTAAATTTAAGCCAGGAGAGTCTGCTTTTTGTCTCAGAGTAGTGCTAATTGAGCTTCAGAAATTAATATTGTCCAGATAAACAAGGTTACTAAAATGTAAGATGCAATCTGACTAGGTGTAGACTAGGTGTATATTATATGCAATCATATTTCCCCTGGAAATAATTAACTATCATTTTAGTCATCCTTTTGTTAACCTGCACATTTAGGAATTCTCCACCTTGAATATAATCATATAGATGGAGGAATATGATTCTTATGCTGGCAGCCTCTTCCTCTCTTTCACTTTCTTTTTTTTCCATACAAAACCACACCTCCAACAGAATTTATGCAAAACAAAACAAAACAAAACAAAAAAATCAAATGATAAGCACAGAAACAACAATATCAGATAAAGTTGATAAATTAATGATTATTTTAACATGCAGATCTGGATTGGAGTGGCTAGAAGTACCTTTATGAACACTTAGACAAAGTTTCATCACTTAAATTACCAAATTTCATTCAACCAAATCCCACATTGAGCTCATTTCAGAGGATTTCCTCTGGAGTTTCTAGCATGCCCAGAAAAAATGCAGGGGTCCCTAAGCGATCTTGAGCACAGATAAAAATAAAATGCTATGTCATGTCAGGCAATTTTGAATGTGAAAAGTATTTTAAACTTCCTTGTGTGGTGTTGGATGGATGGGCACAGCTCTAGCAGTCACCATATTCTCTGACTTCACACCATTTCTATCTTCATCCTACCTCAGCCTGCATTGGATATTGAAAACCGTTCCAGCATACCTGTCTTTAATTTACCACAGACACCTTTGGTCCAGATTAATTATACTCAGTCTCCAGGTCAGCTATCTTATACATGAATATTAAAATCTTAAAAGTATGCCCTGCAGTAAGAAGCTTGCATAACTTTCTAGAATAAGCAAGATTAATCAGACAGGATAATTATGGTAATAAATGTAATAGTAACTTATCACATCATATAAATGAGCTAAATGAGCTTGGTGGCAATAGCAGTTAAGATTTAAAAGGAAAGTCATTGACAGTCCACATTATGGAAAATCTAACTTCTCAGAGGCTGAATAAAACCTATTTTCACAGTCCATATACAGTTCATCTTCTTATCCATATGTGCTGCATGTCTGGAGATAGAAGAAATACATGAACCTAAAACTCAACAAGCCAATCTTAACAAGTTAAATTTTGACACACCACAAAAACATGCAAGGCAGGGAAGTATATCATCTTCTGGCTTGGACTTTTGTTACACTGACAAAAAATATGGTATTAAGTGCTCTGTTAGAGCATCTGTTGCTTGAAATTTTGAGGCAGCCAATAGGTATCCATTAACTTCACCACTTTGAATTGTTTTATGTAAGACACATTTTAATTTCAGGTTTATGTATATGTTTATTGGTGAGATTGTATACAGGGCTCCAAAAGAAGCACCAGTATACAGAAATGTATCAGTGTTGCTTAACTGCTATGAGAAGCAGCATATGGCATACATTAAAAAAAGCACTAAGATATCCCAATTTCTGGACCTCATAATTCTCTCAGAAAAGATTAACTTGGCTTCTCTAGCCCTCACACCTGATATTTCTTACTCTAACCTTATTTTCCAGGTGAACAATTCAATTTCACAGTGTTCTACAGTCTTCTTTGGTATTCTCAGTTAGAACGGCCTCTGTCCATCAGTTGTTATCTCCATGTCTTCAATTCCTATCTATCTCTACTTCATTCAGTTTTAAAGTGAAGCTTTCAAAATTCTTATCAGCTGCAGTTCATCCAGCATTTTATTAATCTCTGTCATATCCTTAATAAATAAAACCTGACACTGCTCAGTAACTCAAATTACTAGACTGTGAAAATTGAAAAAAAAAAAGGGGGGAGCGGGGAGAAAAATAAGAGAAAATTTCAAAACCCAACTAATGGAAGATTGAAAATATATTTTTTTAAGATTTAGTTTTTTTATCATAACTATCAGTGCCCACACAGCAATAAAAATAAATATAAATTAAATTTTAAAATAACAAAATTTCCAAATTAATGGAACAAAACCAGTTCATCTTTGGCTATGCTGAATTTAGCCAAAGGACTGTCATATGTATTTTGGTGAAAAGAAAAATGAACAGTATAAGCAGTCATGAAGTCTTAATTTTATTTTGCTTGAATTAACTCTATCCCCAACATCGACAAGAAAATGTATTGACTGAAAAAAATCAAACAGAGGCAGGTTGGAATTAATTTGAATTTGAATTTATTTTCCCTATCTTGCTGCTACAGAAATAGACTGAAATACTCTGAAATGAATATTTGAAAATTTATTTTAATTTAATTTTATTTTAAAAGGAAATGAATATCCATATCCAAAAAAAACCCTCCGTGATTTAAAGTTCTGTGCAAGTTAAAATGACATTTTCATGTCATTTTTTTCCATCTAAAGATTTGAAGAATTTTTTTCCCTTTGGAATTACTGCCAAATCAAATCACAAAACAATAATAAGCAATCAGTTCAGTTGTTAGATAAATTTTCTCAAATTCACCTTCAGAACAGATCTGCTGTCGCAATAACCAAAATTAAAGACCATGCTTCCATTCTCCTCATTTTTTTAGAGCAAAAAGTTCTTATAAGTCCCATTACATATTCTTACTTGACGTCTCACCTTGTCCTTCACTCCAGAGGAGGGAAGGGACGTGAAAGTCTGGCTGGACTGCTTCTCCCTCACTGATTTTAGGGATCATTTCAGACCTTAAAATGCTCTCATCCCTGTTTCAGCTGAGACGTGTTGCTGTGCAGCAGCAGATGAGCAGACGTTCATCCCACACGATGGGGGTGGTAAACTAGCTCATAACATGTCAAATGTACAATCCCATCAAAATCTGTTATTTTCAGGCCATGTGTAAGTACCCTGTGTAGGGACGTTGCATATTAGCATGCCTGATTGATCCATCTGCATGCTGCATGTTGACACTGCAAACAACTCCACAGCCAGAGGCCATACGTCAACTGTTTGGAAAAGCTGCAGAAAGGTCTTTGACTTGATTAAAATAATAAAGCAAAATCTACATGAAATTACATATACCAGTCACCTCGGAAGTGTCAATACCAATATTTTCAAAACTTAGCATATATGAAGGATGTCACATATCAAAATGTTTTGTAAAAGGGGCATTAGCTACTGAACAAAAACAAGCTTATTCTGTGAAGCAACAGAAAAAATGCAAAGTAGCACCATTCTTTCCTACTTCTTGACCTTCTTAGGAACACACCACCATCCTTTCTAGCAAAGCAGAAAATACAAGCCAACGTCCAACACAAAGTATTTCTATTTTTGTTATATACACCTGATAATCTTTTTTTTCATAACAATTTATAATAGCTTTACCATTACAATGAAGCAAAAGATTGAGACAAATTTTTCTCTCCAAAAAGATATTAATTCTGTAAATCAAAAGTTTTGGCAAATTAGAAAATATCAAGTTCTGTTACAATAAGAATTGTATTCTTCTCTAAGAGAGTAAGAATTCTTTAAAACACATACAGCCTTATGTTTTGATATATTGCAAGTAAAAAATATTATTTCCATTTTCACTTAATTTCTTTACATTTTCTGGTGCATTCATTTTAAGAGTACAACATTTAAGGAACATTAAGGAGTTTATGGTATGCTGGAAAGACCAACAAACCTCTTATTCAACAAAAATGCCACACATTTTCATCCTTAGCCATGGACAGGAACCCCGCTGTGTATGCACAGGCAAAAACACAGTCCTTGTCCAACAGATTTGGTGAAGCTGGTAATAAATGAGGTCGTGGAAAAGAACATGGAGATACCAGTCAGACAGAGAATTCGTATTTTCTTTCAGGTTTTGTACAGAAGAGGTTCCACTTCCCTGAAGAAGCCCCATCACTCGCTCTCACACAGAGGAAACACCGGTGGGAAGGAAGGAAACTGTGAGCGCCTCCCATGGCCGTAGCAAAAGGGCCATGCTACAACTGCGTGACGCTACCCAAGGTCGTTTTCCTCCTTTCCCATGGCTGCGAGCTGGTGTCATGAGCATGGGCCTCCTACAGTAACCACACTGTCAGGGCAGGCAGACAAGAGATCTGGGCCTTGCTTGGCAGACAACAGAGAGGACAATAGAAAGCTGCCTTTGTCAGGCTGGTGATTGCAAAGCTGATGTGATGGCTTCACAGCCAGGGCAATAGCTTCAGACTCAGCAATGTCATTCTAGCTTTTGAAAAGTAAAAGAGATACAGATCTTGGGGACCAGAGAGGTGCCTGAAGCTAGAAATTCAGAGAAAGGGGAACTACAGCTAGCTACCGGGAGCCAGAGAGGACAGCAAGCCAAAACGGAACAGTGACAGCTTTCATGCAATTAATATAGGCTCTTTTCCAACAAAATAACCTTTTCTGCTTTACTTAATCATCCAAATGAAATGAATAATGCGGGTGTGCGTGGGGATGGGGAGGGGAATAGCTTGGTTCAAGAACATCCTGGATGATGGAAACTCACTGGACTAGGTTGCTTTTTATTGTTGTTGAAATTTTCCTGCTCTGAGATGAGGATGGAAGAAGAAAAGGGAGAGAATCAAAATACAGTAAATCTAGAAGGGGACAATTATTTGCCTTTGGGACAACTTTTTGTCTGTATGGTCATGCCAATGAAGTTTGGAGGGGTATTGGGGGAGGGACTTTCTAGTCATCAGGACCATTATTTCTGCCTTGGTGATGAATAGTCAGGGTCAGAAAGAAGGAAAATAGTATGAAATCCCCATTGTGCCCAAGAACAAAACAGAAAGATTGATGAGCTGGTTACAGTTAGCACTGACCCTGCTGTTAAGGCAGAGAAAGTGGTATGCAAGTGTTCACAACTGTTCAAAAATATCAATTCAGCAGCAAGAAAAGCAGTTGTTACCCCTTCCATCTCTCCTGTCCTAGCTTTTGAGACCATCAGGACTGAAACATTGAAATAATTGAAATATTTGTAAAGATAATGATGGGCAAAAGAAGGAGCTTTTATAAGAATTTTTTTAAAGACTTAGTGCCTACTAAAAAGTAGGTTCTATTTTATTCATACAGGTATTTTCAGTGGTAAATTACTCCCGCTTTACCCTGGATGTTATTGTACGAACTGATTCATTTTTGGAAGGAGAGCACAGATACAATAAATTATCCTGACTTAGCATGTCAGGATAACAGGACAACATGCTATCACGGATGCTTGACTTGAAATTATTGAGTGGAAAATGTGAGGGTAAAATGTAAAAATACATAGAAAAGGAAAATAAAAGACATATAAGGGACCAAATAGAGATTCTCTTTCACCTAAATTTAGATGTCTGAAATGTTAAAATATAGACTCCTTTTATTCTTGGAGATACTGATCTCCAGTAGACAAGTTTCACCATAAGACAACATCTAAAGTGTATTAAACTTTTTATCTCCTAGAAGTGCCTATGTCTATCCAGTGAACCCAGAGGGAGAGTAGACAGATAAAGCTGTGTAAGAATATTCCATTGTAACACTCTACCAAGTATTATTTGCAATGGCACATGTCAGACAATCCTATTCCTGAGTCATATGCATCATCTCCTACTTACCATAGTAATGGCAACCACACCATGTAAATGTATTTGTAAATGTATATGTAAATGTTGAGAGGAATAAAAACAATTATTACATTTCTAAGAACAGAAATAAAATATTGTTTGTTGTACCAAGTAAAATATTAGCATGAATTATTTCAGTAAGTGTTATCTAAGATTTTTCAGGCTGAACTGGGTGGTACAGATAGTTGACTTAAGGATAAAATAGTGAGTACTGCCTAACTGAGATCTAAACCATTCAAATATATAGGCAAACATTCCTGTAGGCTTTTCTGGTAATCGAACATATAGTAAAATTGCATAAATGGCAGGTAAAGTTATGATCTACCTGATCTGACATAATAACTTAGTAATTCAGTTCAGAAGACTTTTGATTGTATTTTTCCTTAGTAAGTCCCCGTCTGTTTCTCCTGCAGCCAAAGTAACATGATTCATCTCTACTGTTGAATTATTTCTAGCTCACTAAGCAAAGTCACTGCCTTTTTCTCGTGTTTATACACTCTTCAAAACCCCTGCAGACCATTAAGAGCCTACTTCGTGGGTCTCACAGTAGCCAATATGTCTTTTGTTTGAATGAAAACACACAGTCCTGATTGTCAGTTTGGGAACAGGCGTCTCTTTCTTTATCATCATGCCCAGATATTATTGCTCATCTTTTCCAAAGCATTCTGATCCAAAGTACCATGTGGGAGGAAATAAAAAAGCTCAGCAGGAGACGGATGTTAAGGATGGAGTTTCAGCCTTTGAATTTGCTGCCTTTTATATTTTCAAATAAGATTATTTATACAGAGCCTCAAATGATGGTCAAACATAGAAACACTCAGGAGTTCAGCTGGGGTCGGCACCAAGGGTTTGCTTAACCAAACTGTAAGAATTTTTCATCAACATATGCACTCCATGTCTCCTTTCTGAAATATCATAACAGTTCTTTGACTCAGCTTCAAAACTATTTTATTTTATTTTATTTTATTTTATTTTATTTTATTTTATTTTATTTTATTTTATTTTATTTTATTTTATTTTATTTTATTTTATTTTATTTNTATTTTATTTTATTTTATTTTATTTTATTTTATTTTATTTTATTTTATTTTATTTTATTTTATTTTATTTTATTTTATTTTATTTTATTTTATTTTAAAGGAACACTCTAAAGGTTTCCAGCTTGTACCTCTTCTATTTCCAGAGATGACAAGCCACTCCGGACAATCAGGTCTTTGGTGAATGACTACAACAACTATCCCTCACTTCTGCCCTCACCACTTCTCCCTCTGATTCCCAGAAATAAGAGCCAATTACAGCGCTGTCAGATCATGTTTCTTTTGTAACAACATCTGTTTGGATCAGAGCATACAGATACATTATTTTACTTCCCATTCAGCAGTGATCTGAACTTCACTTGGTAGGTTCTAGAGTCAAACTCAGTTGTACAAACTCACCTCGGAAGTGACAATAGGAAAGGAACTGGGGACAGGAATGGAGGTGAGAGCTATTCTTGATGACAGTCACTTTTTTATATAGCCTAAATATTTAACACATTTCAACAGAATAAAGTCTAGTTTTGCGGACAATCATATTTTGATATGAATTTCCAGAATTTATCAAGAATATCCAGCAATTCAGTGATAGAAAACTGTACTTCTAAGTCCCCCTATTCCAGTCTCCGCAGTTTTGGTTTGTGCCACAGTTCTTCTTCCCTCATCTGCACCTTCTTCTTCAGGACTTTCTGACATCCTTCCAGCTCTGGTCGCCTTAGGCTCTGCCCCTGATTTTGTGTGGATTAACAAATATAGAACACAGAGACAATACTTTTGAAGGGATGCAAGTTCTCTGAGGTGTGGATTATGCAAATGAAAATATGATCATTCTATCAATGTGGAATCTCGACCTACAGAAATTAAAAGAAAACAAACAGCAAAACAAAACAAAACAAACTCCCAACTGGATAAGGCTCTGACACCCTTATCTAACTTTGAAGTTAGACTTTCTTTGAGCAAGAGATTTGATCTCCAAATGTCCCTTTCAACCTAAATTTTTCTATGGTTCTACAAATAGGGACCATCATTCTCATAAGAAATAGTCTGGCAATATTGTGAGAACTGAAATTGTACCATTTTGTAAGTAGTATGTGTAACATTTGCTTTACTTTTAAGAAATATTGGCCTCTACAAGTTTCAAAATGGAAAAATAATATAAAATTGTCATTGCAGAACACAGCAGTGATTTGCTTATTTCACTCTCCCCACTATGATAGTGGCTACCTAGCCTTTTTTAATATACTCCTCATATATTTTTCTAAGTTAATTTAAATGAATGTTATCATTATTCATATAAAGAAATTCAATTTCAGCTGAAGCCTCATATTTACCTGTGCTAAAATATCCTGTTTGCAGCAAAAGCCAATATAGGATCCTAGTTCCTGAATAATTCATCAGTATATCCCACAAACACATCGTGCAGGGTATGACTGTCTCAAACTCAGCAAAAAGGTACAAAGCTCTGAGTGAGCTCAGCGGTCTAATGCCCCTGCCTCACGTAATATGAATGAATTTTTTCAAAATGGTTGTGTGTGCTTTTGTGTTTGTTTGCAAAGAGAAGCAACCCTACTGATGCTTAGTTAAAAGTCGACAACTTGCAAAATCTAGTCTCAAATTCATGAAGGTACCTCATGGAAAGTAAACTTCAGGAGATTTTTCAGGGAAGACAACACTGCATTTACCCAACAAATCTGATGAAATGTGCTCAGCTTGTTTTTAAGTAAGTTGATGGTGCTTCATTTATCATGTAGTCAGGTAGCAGGTGCTCTGCCATCTGAAGAGATCCTGAACATGAGCTCAGAATTAAAAATGTAATAGACTGAGAGCAGTAAAGGTAATACTGTCATGGCTCCAGCATGGAAAAATGATTTAGGGCAATCATCTGTAATTTGTATAACACCCTAAAGTAATTCCTCTATCTCTATATGGAGTAGGTAATAAAGTCTTTTGTTTTGATTTACTCAGTCCCTTGTGTTCAGATATCTGTTCCTTTGGCAGCCATTTCACAGTTTACTAGCTTCCTCTAGTGTGGCCAGGTTGCAGAGGGAAATCTTTCCTTTCAATAGCTGTGAAAAAAGTTTTAGATATGCTTTCCCAGGAGCAAAGTTGGTGACCTTGCCCCAGCAGACTGTAAAGCCTTGGAAATAAAGTCATATTGTTGTGAAGACTCAGAATTTATTGAGGAGATGCTTACAGTCCTTGTGTTGATAACAAAGACGTGTTGCTGAAATTACTATTCTGACATGGTATTAGCTAAGAGTTGTTCTTCAGGCTCCTCTTCTGTCATCATGTCAGGTTCAAACTAATAATCTCCCCTAAGGGAACCTTCACAGCTCTGATCCTCCCTAACTATCCATTTTCTTCATTTTTGTTCCATTGTCTGTCTTGTCCATGCCTCCAACAAGTTCATGTTTGACTTTTTGACAGCACTTCCCAGAATATTTTCTAAATCCTTTTTCAAAATGCTTCAGTGTATGGAAATTTCAAATTATTCTAGAGTTCATTATTACCCTTTTCCACTTCATATATGATATGAATATCCACTTTTACTGCAATGTCCAGAAATACTCAGCAGTGCATGAGTCCAAGAAATGGGTCGCAATACATATTATAGAAGTTAAAGAAGTTAAAGTCTTTTTTTTTTTTTCATTTGTTCTTCTTCCTACTTCACTAGACAATACTAAATAATTAGTAGGTATCAATGAAGCATCAACAACCAGTACCAAGGCACTATGGAGTAGCACAATCAACGTACTTAATGTAGTACTGGATGACATGTGTCCAAATATTCAAGATATATTTATCATTAAGCACTCAGGAATATTTTTGAGGAAAAATATTACAGGATGCTCCATTTGCTGGCTTTCTGACAGAATTTCTCTGACACTTTTAAGTTACTTGCTTTCCTTACAGCACTCTGTTTCCATGCACTTCACCTGTCTTTGAACATAAAGCCTTTAGGGTGCTGGTCAACTCTTACAATGGATTTATGCAGTGCAAGGCCAGGTTGTAGTTGAGGTCATTGAGTACCATCTGTACAGTGAAAATATAGTTACATATCCATGCCTAAATTCTAGTTTCTATTTTCAATCTATAAACTTTCTATTGTTTATCTGTTGACGTTTTTTACTTCCCCCTAGGATTTCCACAATATATATATATATACATGGCTGTGGCCCAGGGCACTGTGGCCCTTGAGCTGCAGAATGGCAGCTGTGGCCAAGCCCCACCAACAGCAGCACTGCATTTGGGGGGAGTTGAGCAGATGTGTGTCATGGTCTAGCATGATCTCTGTACTTGATTTCCTCTCTACTGTCTTCTTCAATTACACTGTGATGGCTATTCCTCCTTTGCTGATTAACCATACTCTGCAGCAGCAGGCCAACAGGACCAGTAAGTGTCTAACAATAGCTTTTACACTGATTTTTTTAATGAGTGAATATCATCCTTCTGGGCAACACACACTAAGTTCGCTCCTTGACCCTGCATGGAAATTGGAGAAGGGAATGCTAAACGGTTCTCTGTAGTGGCTGATGATAGGACAAGGAGAAATGATTTTAAACTGAAACACAGGAAGTTTCATCTCCAGGTGAGAAAGAACTTCTTTATTGTGGGGGTTACAGAGCCCTGGACCAGGCTGCCCAGAGAGGTTGTGGAGTCTCCTTCTCTGGAGATCTTCCAAACCCGCCTGGATGCCACCCTGTGCCATGTGCTGTAGGTGTCCCTGCTAGAGCAGGGAAGTTGGACTAGGTGATCTCCCTTTCAACCCTCAAGATTCTGTGATTCTCTGATTCTGTGAATGCACCTGCATAGATGTTTTGAAAAAGGGGGAAAGGCAGCTTTCCCTGGTTTCAGATCATTCAGATCATCAATCAGCCCATGGTTTCAGATCAATTTTTCCCCAGCAATTAAGGACTGCAGAAAAGTTGAAAAATTTTGAAAGTTTTGGCCTTAGCATCAAAAAGCTGCTTTTTTTTTTTGGTCAACTGTCAAAATGTAATTTTGCATCTGGAGGCTTTCAACTGATGGGCAATCAGGCTTGCTGGGGAGCCTGGCCAAGTTCCCTTTTAGAGTTAACTTTAACAGTTCAGGGTTATCAGGAGATACCATGAAAATGCAAATGTGGTCATCCTTAATATAATTAGTATTATTGCTATTATTTTTATTTTAAAGGAAAAGTTCTGAGATAGAATATCTGGATGCTTAAGTAGGTACTTCAAAACATTTGCCATCATTATGATTCTTGATTATGAGTGTGAATACTAACACAAGTCTGCTCCTCACAGCGTGTAAACATCTTCCAATCTGAAACGAAATTTCTAAAGCAAATAGGCAAAAATTACTAGGAGCAAAAATAAATGGAAAAATCTTTCATAACTTGAAATCAACCCATTTTTCATGGGTTTATATCTGTCCATTTGTCTGATAAGACCTTATAGGGGCAAGATATTGCCAAGGTAAATGCAAACTGTAAATGGTTAAGCTGGTAGTGTTTGTTACATTTGCTCTGTTCTTTGTTGTCTCAATGAATCATGCAGTTATTTTCTCTCTTTCATGTCATATGAATAGGTTTTTAGAACCACACATAGCCCATGAAAGACAGCAAAGTCCTGATGACTCTGACCTTTTACTTATTCTGGACTTTGATTGACTGGTCTCCTCTCTGAAAGCTGCTGCAGCTGCCAGAGAGAACCACAGTCAGCCAGTCAAATTATTGAATTTTGAAAAGGTGAAAGTGGTGCAGCTTAGCTTATGCTGCAATATGTCATAAGCCCGTGTCAGACATTGAAATTCAGATGCCTTGCTCTTGGGACAAAGATAAGTGGAACAGCAGGATGAAGAAGAGGGATATCGGAAGAATTAATATTCCTTCAATAAAAACCTTAACAAGATACTGAGATGGTAGAACTTTAATCTATCTCATTACAATAGTATAATAATTGATCCCCCTTAGATATCAAGCCAAAATGGCTGGAAATTTTACTTTCTTTTAACCTGCATTAACAACTGCATTACTGTAGTTCCTGATACCATCTTCAATAACACAGGAGGAAAACTAACACCAATTTGGAATGCTCTAGCAGAAATAAATGCTCCCACATCTAAATAACATAAAGGCAGAAGTGCAAATGAATGTATTATTAGTTTGCAATGTGCTCCACTATGAAACACAAAACTATACAGGTGACTGAAAATGTTGGCAGACAACATGTAGTCTATGACGTTTTAAAAGTGTAGAAAACTGAGAAGATGGATGTCCTAGAAAAGACAATATTTATGAAAGAATGAATCCTGAAGGATGCCTTTTTTAAGTGATAGTGACAGTCAAGTCTAAACTATACTAATACCAAATGAGTAATGTATTAATGAAAAGCACATAAGGAAACATCACAGGCTGATACAATTGTGCCAAATCGTACTGTATTCTTCAACCTGATTAATAGATAACTCTTTAAATTATATCATCCTACTTAAGTAAATGAAGTATGTTAAAAAAGGAATAATAGTCTCCAGTCCAAGAACATCTAAAGGGAGCTGGATTGACATCTAACTGTAGGAAGAAGTGAAGGAATGGGCTATGTAAGAAAGCCAGCTGTCAAATCTTCAAGATGCTAAACATCATTGAAACTGAAGGATTAAGAAAGGAACATATTGACAAAAGAGAAATGAAATCAGCTGAAGCATGACAGCATTATACAAATGGTAGCCACAGCATTTGGAGCTGAAGGTCAGCCCCAGAGCACACAGATGGACAGACATCTGGTATTTGCAGTGGAGCACCATGCTCTTGAAAGTAGAGATGCCACTGTTACTGATCATGTTGAGATGAGAAACCAGCTGAGGAACTATCCAACATAAATACCGAATCCACCAAAAATCCAAACGGATCTAAATAGATGTAACTATGGCATATCTATGATCCTCCTCTAAGAAGGACTTTTGCTGCTTGAAATGATTAGTGAGTGGAATACAGATTAATAGCGATCTCTAATGAGCATTGAATAGCAAATGGCCAATTAGTAGGTAACAAGGAAAACTTGAGAACTGTGTATTTTTTTTGTTCACATAAGTCTGCACTAGTTATTTTGACACCAATTACTGCTTGCTGTTTGGCATCTCAGAGACAATTCTGCCTTTTTTCCTCTATTCCCTAATCTCTTTCTACTAAAGGAAAGACACTTATTAACCCATCCTAGTATATTTTGCCGGCCTGAAAATCTCTGCATATTCCCTCTCCTCTAGTCCTCCAAGTAAAAAGCTGGGATAAGAACTACTTTTAAAAAAACAAAATGCCCATTCACAACCTCTGAGAAATATTTCTTATACATTTTAACATGAATGATAATTTCAGAATGTACCCTGCTGCCACAGTTTTTATGCATACACAAAAGTTCTCACAAAGGACTCTGGTTTAATGCTTGAGGATCAAGCTATCAGGGCAAGACCTCCAAGATAACAGACAAAGTCTTCCTGTACTCACAGATGTAATCATCGAAGCTCTTAAAATTAATGAAAACAGATAAGTCCGTGTGAGAGATGATGATCTGAAAAAATATAGAAGCTCCAAGACTTTTCAGACTTTTTTATTGTCAAACTGAATAAAAAGAGAGGAAAGTCCATAAATAAGTATATATATATTATATATATCTACACACACACATACATATATATATAAATGACTCCTTCCATGATAAAACTTGGTTACCTTCTTACAGTGTTTTGACAATGACAAATAAAAGTATTTTCATAAAATTAACAACAGCAGCAGCAATAATTTACTGAACTATTTGGCTGAAGAAGAGAGATTTCCATGACAATGTTTTTAGAAGTAGATTGAGTACAGTTTCTAATTGACTTTCAATGACTCTTAAGGAAATGGTGGTCATGAAGAACTTGGGCCATGGATACTATTTGGCATCAAGCACTGTTAGATGCTCAGTAGCCAAGTATAAAATAGCAGCGCTGAGAGAAAACACATTATTTTTGTGAAAGACTGAAAATGGAAATACAAAAAGAATCCAGAAAATTAATTAATTGCTGAGAAGGTATTTTACAATTTAAGATAGATGTTTAGAATTCAGAAACTATTTTTTTTCCAGAAATATTGGAGGGTGAGTTTCAGCTGTCAGAGGAAGAAGACTACTTGTCCTTATCTACAAAGAGCTTAGGGTGCTTCAGTTACCACCACAGTCCCTGAACATCTGGTCAAGACACACCTGGAATGCAGGAAAATGGTTCTGTTCTCTCTAGGAATTACACACTGTCTTTGGTCAGGTAAGTTGCTGCACTTCACAGATTCTATCAACAATGAACAAACCTGCATGTAGGCATCTAAGATGCCCTTGGATATCCTGCCTAGAGTCGAGCTAGTTCTCCAGAAGGGAACTGGTCCTGTGCTATATCTATCTATCTGCACTGTATCATATCACTCTGCACTCATGTGGTGCCACTTTATCGGAGCTCTCGCTCTCCACAGAGTACGTGTGTGTCTCTGTGATCTGAGTCCCATCCTGACTGTCAATATTCTCTCATTCTCTCATTCGCTATCACGGAATGACAGCACAAAGTCAAGAACTGGCAAGATTCTTCTGCATTCTGTTGAGCAATAAACAGATTATATACACCTTGTTATAAGAACTTTATTTTAATTACCAGAACCTGCACTGACAAGGCTAGGGAATGGCAGATAGTTCTTCAGGAAGAAGAAAAGGTCTTCATATGGTGCAATCCAGATACTCAAGAAGAAATGAATAATTTATTACAAGTAAGACTGTCATTTATGTTTAATGTCTTTCATTGTAAAGGACTTCTACATCAAAATAAATACATGCCTCACAATTGTAACACAATTGCCTCTCTACAGAGACAATCATCTCAGCCAAGTGGAATATATGATATTGCTAAAAAGTCTTGGAAGAAAGCCAAGTTTGATAAAGGATGTTAGGATATACTCTTATTTTCAGAATAATATGCCTTAAGGCTGTTTTTCTTTTTTTTTTTAAAAAAGGCAATTGAACAATTCTCATAACTGCATGAGACAGTGATTTGAAATGCCAATCAGGTAATTTCACATACGGCTGCAGACTTCAGTGCTATTTGCATATGCATAAGCTGTTTTCCCTGCATAGCTGTGGAGAGTGCATGGCATCCATGAATAAACATTTGTAGGCACTTTTAAAAAAACACTTCAACCTTGTTCTCTGTCATTTGAAAATTGACTTTAAATGTTCGTGCAATGAAAAGAAGACTGCAGCTTTTCAAGAGTCAGTGACCTTTTTCTCTTTGTGTGGAATTTATTACATAATAGGTCTATAGCTTGTGGACCTCAGAAGCAGCACACACACATGTAATTATTCTGGTAAATTTAGAGTTTGGAATTTTTTTAAACATGAGCATGGGTAGATCATACATCCATAAAGTAATAACAGATGTAAATATTTCCAAGAAAATACTTGTCTGATATCTAAGTTCTGATTCTTCTTTCAGTCCTCCCATTCTTCATCCTGTGAAGTCATTCAGTTTGTGCAGAAGAGTGAAAATTGATCCTTTGTTGAATGGAACACTTTTCACACCTCTTTATGTCTTCTGAAGGCGTGTAAGCACTCTTAGAAGACAACTGTTTAAAAACATCAATCTTAGATTCTCTTATGCTTAATAAATAAGAAACAGGTGAATATTCACTGAGTTAAAATGGTGGTGGTGTGATGTACTAACCATGTTAAAGTTAGGGTTAATTCATTATTTGTTTCTGAATCAAACTTTCGAGTCTGCTTAAATAAGATGTACATACTTAGCAGATAGGATATATTCCAGTCCTTAAAACCAGGAACAAATTTGCACACATTTCCAAATTTTCTATCCGTAATTTAGTCAAGATAATGAGGTTGATTAGTGCTGTCAATTAAGAACATGGACATTCTCTGAAATCCTTTCATCTCCACTTTTACTGAACTGCATGGTACTGTTGAGTTTTTGTTAATATTCTAGGGATATGTGAGAAATGGAGTAGGTTTTGTCACTGGATTTCTCAAAAGCTTATTACTAAAACACTTTTCTATTATTTATTTTCCCTTAAGAATTGTGTGTGCTATTCACTGCAGTGAATAGCTTTCTCTAGTTTTATAATTTGTTAATTTATCATTCCGACAAAGAATCTAAAAAATACCAAATCTATAGCAAGTGTCTGAAGTGGCAACTGAAAAAGCTAAACAAAAATGCAATAGGATACCATTTCCTGAACAAACTGCTATATCACCAACTGATGAGTTAGAAAAAAACCCTAAACATTTTCCTTTATCCATATAGTATATCTTGCAATGGTCACAAGTAGTTTGTTCTATTTATTTACTTATTATTTTAATTAGGATGACTTGTTAGATACTTGCTTGCTTATTTAAGGAATAAATTTAAAGCTCTCCTTAGTGATTCATATCCTTCTCTTGATTTGTCTGCCTTAAAACATCTTAAATGTAATATTCTTCTTATCGGTAATATAATCTGTATGTTCCTGGCTGCATGTCTATAATGATCTTAAGAGGATGAGCATCGTGCGGTAGTTTCTGCTATTAGCCAAGGCTCCATCCCGGCTCTCTGCAGAAAGCTTCATCAAAAGCTGTGCCAGACCTCTAGCTTATGTAGCTCTCTTTTGTAACAGTTGATATATCCAGGTGCAACTTAGGTAAATCAAAATGTAAAGGGGTCTTTAAGTTAAGTATGTACACAGGTAATACAATCAGCAAAAAATAAAGAGAAAAATAATCAGATGGAAATCTTTTCAGATGAAAAAAACAGATGCATCCTCTCACAAAAAAAAAAAAAAAAAAGTAGTAGATCCTGATTTTATAAATAAGTTTCCTGATATACTACAGTTTTTTTGGGAGAGGGTGCATTTTACTTTTTCAGTTAAATTGAAACACTAAAAAACAATGATCAATATCTTTTGATTAGGATTTTCCCTGTTGTGTTTGGACAAAGAAAAACAGATGGAAAAATGCCACTTATACATAGAATTATATCGATATGCAAATATACGTAGAAAAAATATCCAAATCCTGGATGAAAATAATCTATCCTCCTTTCAAAATGCCTGAATTTTAAGTCATGACATGACATAAACATTTGGTAGTTTCCAAATATTTTGTGTTCAAGAGAGAAACAATGGAATATTAGCTAGAACCTGTCTATTTCTCATGGTAAACAAATTGCCTGCTAAGCTTTGTCAGACCTATTCTAGAAGTTTTCTAGGTATAGGTGGTCAATAACAACCTTCTTTCATAACATCTGGTCAAATGCTTGCGGAAGTAAAATCCTCATCACATCTGCCATCTGGACGATCCATTTCAACATTGAAGCCATCATAAGGAAAGCCCCAAACAAGGGCTTTCTGCAACACACACTGTCTGTACTGGCAATGTCAATGTGCCTGAGGACACTCTCTGGCACTAAGATGGGATACGGAATGACCCAGTTTCATTTTCAACTTGGTTTCCAAAATTGGCTGACTCTCCACTTTGCAGATTAGGAATGGTTCCTTGGACTGTGGTAATTCCTAGAGAGGTTTCTGAACAAGTCTTCAGAGGGAACTAGACAGGTTGGAGAGTAGGGCAGAGAGGAACCTCATGAGGTTCAATAAGGAAAAGTGAAGGATCCTGCACCTGGGCAGGAATAACCTCAGGCACTAGTACAGATTAGGGGCTGACCTGCTGGAAAGCAGCCCCATGGAGAGGGATTTGGGAGTCCTGGTTGACAGGTTAACCATGAGACAGCAAAGTGTCCTCGTAGCCAAGAAGGCCAATGGGATCCTGGCTGCATCAGGAGGAGCATTGCCAGCAAATGAGGAAGGGGATCCTGCCCCTCTCCTCAGCTCTCGTGAGGCCCCATCTGGAGCATTGGGTGCAGTTCTGGGCTCCCCAGGACAAGAGGGATGTGGAGTTTCTAGAGAGGGTCCAGCGCAGAGCAACAAAGATGAATAAGGGACTGGAACATCTATCGTATGAGCAAAGACTAAGTGAATTGGGTCTGTTTAGCCTGGAGAAGATTTAGAGGGGATCTCTGAATAAATGTAAAAATACTAGAGGGGAGAATGTAAAGAAGACAGGACCAAACTCTTCTCAGTGGTGGCCAGTGACAGGACAAGGGGTAATGGGTATAAATTAAAACACAGCAAGTTCCTTCTCTATATGAATAAGAATTTCTTTCCTGTGAGGGTGACAGAGCCCTGGAACAGGCTGCCCAGAGAGGCTGTGGAGTCTCCTTCTCTGGACATCTTCCAAACCTACCTGGATGCCACCCTGTGCCACGTGCTCTAGGTGTCCCTGCTGGAGCAGGGAAGTTGGACTAGATGATCTCTAGAGGTCCCTTCCAACATCAACCATTCTGTGAAGCTGTTAAGCCAAAACTGTCAAGGACCATTCCCACTGCATAGGAACAAAGATAACAGGCAATCCAGGTGCTGGAGATGCACCTGGGCCTTGATTACTTTGTTAGTATAGACTATAATGCAAAAGAAAAAGTAGTATAGTTAGAAGAACGCTATGTATTTATTTTGAGATTGCACCTAAATTCTCTGAGATAGCACCTAAACATTCTGAGAGCAGGATGATACAAATATAAAGAGTTAAATCTTTTTATTGTGTGGATTCACTAAGAAGACTGACAAGCATTTTACAAAATATTGTAAGGGACAACATATCAAAGAAATTTCTTTCTGACACTCTGAGCCAATGTATCTGAAGAATGACTCACGTGTTCAGGACAATGCAGGTTGTGTAAATTGTGGAGAAGTTGACAGGCTTCTAACACAAGCAAGCAGATAAGGGGTAAAATACAAAAACTAAATGAGCATGAAGATAATTAGTGTGTGAAGTACTCAGTAGGTATTATTTCAGAAAGACCAGATGGTTATTCTTTGGGAAATACTGCTGCAGGAAAAGAAACAGCAATTGCTGCCTGCAATAACTTAAAAGTGTTGTACCTGGAGCATCCTTTTTCTGCTGCTGAGGTGTGTGACATACTGCTGAGCAGTGCTGGGCACACACAGTCTCATGCCAGAGAAAGGAAAAGATACATACAAATGTTGCACAGGTCTGCTCGTAGGCATTGCCTGGGATTTCAGAAGGACCTTATCTACACCATCTCAGGACTCTGTCTCACATGTCATCATGCAGTGAAGACATTATTAACATTTTTTGTAAATCTAACCGTCTATCATGAGTTCGACCTTCTGTGCCGAATTGATATGGTCTTGTTTAAATAGTTTTCCTCCTAGGATAGAGACCTCTGAGAAAGATCTGTGTGAAAATTCCCTGAGCTTCAGATGCAAGAAATCTTTCATTTCTCTGTATTTTGTGCAGTGCTCTCTCTCAGTTATGTTTCCACCTTCAAATATTCCCAAGTTCAAAATGAAAAATAAAGATAAAATAGAGCCACTGAATCTGCTGCCAGTAAATACTTATACAATAGAAAAAGAACTTCATAGACTTTCCTCTCCTGCAGGCATGCAGCTCTCAGATTTCCTGAGAGCATCATTTTCTCTCCTTGCTCCTGTGTTCATCTATCACGCTAACTGCTGCTTGGAGAAAAATAAAGAAAAATATTACACTAGGCACGATCAGCAGATATTGAGAGGAAAAGTTATTTTGTGAAGCATTACAAATAAGAAATTTCACTGGTGTCATTTTTTAATTTCATTGATTTCATTAAAAGATCAGATACTACTGTTTTTTGTGTCAGTTAAGCAGACATCTAAAGACAGTGAGGGGCAGTTTTCACTTTAGTTACACAATATTTGCATCTATCCCATATATAGGTGAAAAAAAATGTATTATCAGATTAGGACAGCCCAAGGAGGGAGAAGATACCCAGATCTCTTTGATAGAAAGGTATGTATCCATTCTTGTCCCTTTTGAATCCTATAAAAACAATTAATTTTTGCCTGGGGTTTAGGACAGAAAATTTATGCTTTTCTACAGGTAAATATACAGGTATGATATAATGGACTGGCCTAGATATCAGATAATTTTACCAGCCAGATCTTTCTCATCTTCTGAAATCTGAGAGTGGAATTCATCTCATTTTGGTTTAAATGTCTGTTTCATAACTGTTTTAACCCATTTTTTTTAAGGACTCTATTGCAGCCAATAAAGAGAACTGGCTTGACTTGTCTAATTTCAGTGGCAACTGGTGATTCAGTAATTTAGAGTTGTTTGGTTACGTTGTTCATTGTATTTTCTTCCTCTATTCCTAAGCTCCCAGATCCCAGTATTAAGGAGAGATTACCTTGAAATAATTAAGATGTCTTTCTCTGCTATTCTCATATGATGCATTGGTAATGACAGATGAAGGCTCCTCTGTTATGAAGTCTTACCATCTTCCTGAATGCCTGTCTAGAGTACTCTTTATATTAACCTTGTAAGGCAACCAAGATTGATACAACAAAAACAATTGTTTTACAAAACAAGACAGGCATTTTAATACTTCTAAGGAAAAAGAAGAAAAAAAAAGAGATTGCAATACTAAGTTATTTTTTCTGGGGCCTCATATCTATAACATATTGCAAAACATTTTTTATAGTTCTACTCAGGCATCCAATATAAAACTGTGATCTCACCTGTAGGGATGGGTATTTGGAGCCTTTCCAAATTCCAGATCTGCAGTCTCTCATACTGAACCCTGAGCTACCAAATAGCTGTCTTTTTGCATGCCCAACAGAATCCTTTGCAGCAATGTGTTTGATGGAAACTACGCTGAGCAATATGGCTCTTTCATACTTTTTTTTCTAATTTGAGGGTGTGTGGTAAGTCCGGCAACCACCTTGTTCTATTGCTAGTGTCCATGCCCAACTTGCTGATGTGTATGCCTAATGGTTGCTAAATGTTAGACAGTGTTCAAACTCTTGTTGGGGGTGCTTTCTACTGCCTTGCATTGCCTAGGGGAACTGCAAAAGCTTGGCAGCAGCAGCTTCCATGTAACAGTATAGATCCCTTCATCTCTCAGTACATGAAGCATGAGATTTTTTTAAGTTTCATTTGAGGCATCTTGTTTTATGGGTGCATTTTCATCTCCTGAAGAGCCTGCCAAAGTCCATAGGCCAGAAGCACAGGCTGTGCAATGATGCTGCCCAGGAAACCGCACCATTGACACTACTACCAAGCATGGTCTGTGCAACACAGGACCATCCTTAATCCTTCTGTAGAGCTATGGATCCTTCTGATTGCCTAAAGCCCCAGAGGGGAGGAAGGTGTAGAGAGAGAGCGCCAATTAACAGTGACAGCAAATTTGAGTTTACTGTTGTGCCTTTCATTACTGCTGTTATGTATTATGGAATAATGGCATTGATGTGCATGACTTCTTATCTACTGTTCCATTTGGAAAGGGATTACATGAGCTATAATTGTATTTCTTCTCTGACGATAAAGAAGGAGATAGAGAGTAAAGTGGAGTATGGGTTTATTTTCACTCATAGTTTCAGGGAGTAAGAGCCCATCTTCAGAAAATTTTGTTAATTGTGATGAGTGGCTATAGCAACATATTTAAATAAACAAAGAAATGACTTCCCAACAGAAAACAATATCCTGTTGCATTTTGATGTGCGTGTGGATGCAGGTCATCCCTATGAGATGTGCTTAGGGAGTAATTAGGATATTTGTGGTCATGGTCTCTTGTTGTTTAGCAGTACAAAGTACACTGAACATGAGATATCTTTTTCCCTCCTCCCCCCAGCTAACTTTGCCAAACTGCACGTTTGCTCTATTTTTAATTCATTTATTTTAATGATTTCAACATGTTTCACTCCTAGGGAAAATAAAATGAATGTATAACTTCCTGTGTGTTTTTTTACTTTGCTCATTTCCCTAGCTAGAAAATTTATTATTCAGTCTAATTTAGACTTAACATCTCTACAGTGCTTTTTGCGTAATGGAGGAATCTTAAAAAAGGCATGCCATTAAAACCAGTGGAAGAGTCACTAAAATATATAATGATAACTGTATCTGATGACCAATATTTTGATACAGAAGTTCAAGGTTCTCGAGATAAAGAAAGCAAATGCATCTCAGAGGAAAGAGACATTTTAACATGTGCTCACTGTGAAAACCAAATTACTAAAATCTCTCTTATAATGATCAGTACTGCTCAGCTCATTTCCATAAATGATGCTACTGCGATAAAAGGTGGCTACTTTAAAATCTGGAAATGAAGACATATGAAATTTTATCTTTCTTATAGTACATTTTACCACAGGATTAAAGCCCAATATTAAATAGGACACAGCGAAAATGTAGCTGTGATCCTGCCCCCTTAAGGATCGCGACAGAAAGGAAAAAGAGACTAAGGAAACATAATTCTGTTTAGACTTTATATGGATTGCTCAGGGAGGGGAAGAATAGACATATAACAACCCCTATAACTCTGTGTTTGCATAATGTCCAGGCTGAAAGGAAGGTTTTATTATATGCCTGCAGCTATAAATAATTAAACAAAAATCTTGTCCAATTAAAAATAAGATTTGTGTTTGAATTTATTGTTTACTTTTCAATATATTTTCTTTCCTGGCACCGTTCTTAACTTTGAGGAGTGTGAAGTATAGTGGTTTTATATGCACCATGCCTTGCTTTTCAATTCTACTTCACCTTATTAACTGTTAGAATGCTGATCATTTAACCCAAAGAACATGGGACTCAAAGTCAGTGCCAATTCTCTGGACAGAGAAATCTTTCATAAGGCTTTCAAAGCTGCTTACTACTTTTCCAGTGGTCCCACTTGGTGAGGTTATCCATTTTCATATTTTGGTTCTAATGTTCTAGAAAAATTCAATGCCATGGGTTTACTGGAGTAAGTTTGTGTTTTTAAAGCCCTAAAACCAGTCAAATGTGCATAATGAGATTACTTGATGTGATCAGAAGAAAAAGGATTCAGATGATATACAAAATACGAGAGGGCTCACCAGGGAACCCAGTATTTTTTTTGTCTCGTTCTTTACTGGGAAAGTGTCTTCATGCCTTTCCCTGGAGAACAGAGGTATTACACATGATAAAGGAGGATCAAGTTAGGGGCTACTTAAGTAAGACACCCTGCAGAGAAATGAATGAGATGAGTAGACCACAAAGTGGATGGAAAATTGACCGAGCACATGGGCTCCAAGGGTAGTAGTGATCAACAATTCAACCAGCAGCCTGTTACACATTATCCTCAGGGATGCACAGGAGGAACAACACTGCACAATATCAGCATGATCACCAAGGCAATGGAAAGAAATGCTACTTCACAAGACTCCTATTAGTTAGTGACTTCAAATCAGATCTGAGGAGTCTTCCAGAGCAGAGAAATGCCAACATTCACAACCTGCTGTACAAATCTCACAGTTGCTCTAGATCTTTCCCTGTCTTGCTCCAGACTCGTCTGTCTCTCTTTGCAGAGAGCCATTCAGTCAGAGCACAAGTTCCAATCCCAAACATTCTTTCAACATGATCTTGAAGCATGCCTACAGATGAAAATATAATCAGGAAGGAATCTATAGGAAGTATCATATATCAATAGGTCTAGAATTCCAGGTAAATATCTGCATCTTCTTATGCCCTGTGCTTTTCTCTGAAGATGGTGTGACCAGTCTCTGATCCGATTCTTTGGAACAGCTGTAAATCACACACGTAAGGGTGCCTACCGAAGTGGTAAATCTTTGCAGAACACACTGAATGTGTTCATTAAATACAATTACATGCTTATGTCTTCAAATTTAATGACACATTTAATACTGAATAGATCTTAGCAAAATTGATTGTCAGTCACAGATAATCCTCATCCTAAAGCTTACGAAGTGAAAGAACAAAATTACAATTGAAAATAATGTACATTTATAGTCTTCCTAATTGCTCACATTTCTTCATATATGGGCCCAATTCCTACATGATTACTTCCCTCTTAGATATATACGACTGCCTATATCTTAGCCTTAGTGCAAAGGAAGCAAGTCTTACAGAGATTATGGAACATACCTAGTGAAGGAACTGCTGGAAGAGGGGAATGGGCAGTATTTGGAAATGCTAGCTTGAGAGTTGCCTTGCATGCCTCAGATTAAAGATCTTAGTGATCCAGTTGACAAAGCTTGTTTAAACTTGGTTGATACAAAATATAAAGGAAGAAATATGGTTAAAGAGTACTATTATGTTCTTAACAACACAGGAACCCTGCTACACTATGGCCTGAAGGGAGACATTGCTTAATACTCTGTCTCAGAGGTCTCATAGATTTCTCTAGGCTCATCCATCATCATTTCTGTGTTTCATCTCAGAAAGGTACTTGAGAAAACAGGTCGCATAAAACATTTTATGAATAACAAATTAAATTACCAAATGTAGGATTTCTGAGAAGAGGAAAACTGCTCTTTGTTCACATTCTCACATTCAATTACTTGCCCATGACAGGCACTCACAAACCTGCAAGCATACCAATAATCAGTAATAGTACTAAAAGAAGTCCCTTTGCATATACGCATATGTCCCTTGCATATGTGAGTTCTCTCTTACAAAAAAGTAGTTGTGCTGGGGTGAAGATCAAGACAAACATTTTTGATAATATTCTATGTAAAGATTCTGCCAGGTTACCTAGAATCTAAAATCATTTCATATGTTTAATTTAGAAACTGGTTAAATTTTCAGAATTTTAAAATATCAATTGAGTTTAAACACATGCACACAGAAAATCTCCTTTGACCATAAGATTTTTTGTGTGCATATATTTGAATACCTGCAAGCCTTTACTCACAAGAGAGCAATCATCATCATTACAATTATTGCAAACACAAATTTTAACCTTTTTGCCCCATTTCAATCATAATGTGTACGAACAATCACATACTATTTAAATATCATGGAATCACAGAATGGTTGAGGTTGGAAGGGACCTCTAGAGATCATCTAGTCCAACCCCCCTGCTCCAGCGGGGACCTCTAGAGCACGGGGCACAGGGTGGCATCCAGGCGGGTTTGGAAGATCTCCAGAGAAGGAGACTCCACCACCTCTCTGGGCAGCCTGTTCCAGGGCTCTGTCACCCTCACTGTTAAGAAATTTTCCTTAAGTTGCATATTGTTGCATAAAATTAGACTGTTGCTACAAAAGTGTTCTAAAGTATATTTGTTTAAGAATATTGCGCCACTCTTTGCAAAGATTTTATTGTAAAACTTGATCATTGATTATACACATAATATTTTAAAGTGCCAAGAAAGACAGCACAAAAAATAGATATTATTTTTTCAATAGCAACACATTGATGAATATCCTAGCTGTCAAGACTGTAGAGTTTTTATATGACATTCCTACACACATTCAAATCTGTTCCCTTTGTGTCTTCCTTCATACTTAACAATCAGGACTCTTAATTTCCCAATTTGTTAACAATATTCCAACAAAATTTATTCACTGCACTGGAGAGTAGTGTTTAAACACAGTGACCAAGCACTGCAGTGATCTAGTTCCTGCTGCCTGTGAGGTAGCTTTACTAGTTTTTAACGGTGGCAAAAAATCCTTTGCTTCAAAATAAAATAATGCAAGAACAGAAGTGCTAAGACGAGGTGAGGGGGAGCGTTTGGAGGATTAGGAGAAAGTAAACCTCCCAGTCTTGATTGCCTATTCTAGATTGAGATTTCAATGGACTTTAGAAATATAACCTAAACTTGAAATCCATATACACACTTCTATTTACAGAGAGTTACAGATAAGTACTTTGACTGTCAGTCTGGGAACAATTCAGGAGTCCAGTCGAGTAACTCGATCTAGTGGGAGGGAGCCTCTGGGAACTCAGGAATACTCACTGTCATATCTTCCAGCATCTCCATCATTGAAAGTGCTTCTTATTAGCCTAGTCAAAGAAATTACTCTCCAGGCCATTAAACACAGCCTAATGACTCAAAATCTCTTCTTGCTAGCCTAACGGTACCACCCAACTAATTATGCATCCGTGCCTTCAAAGTTTAGGAACTGACAGAAAACCAAGAAGGGAAAATTGATAAAGAAATCCTCCCCCCATCTCCTATTTTCCCTCTGTATAAGAATAAAGAAAGATATTTTCAGGTACAAAGGTTGAAGAAATACTAGAGTGAAGAGGAAATCTTGGGTTACGCAGACGCTTTTGTGTGGCCACAACCTGTGATCCATTTCACAAAGGTAGCTCTTCTCCATATTTTCTTTCTCAGTCTTCCTGATTTCTTCCTGATTTTCTTTTCTTTTTTTTTTTTTATTTTTGTTTTGGCTTTTTAAAAATGCTTTCTGATTTGTTTTTCTTTCCATTCTGTAGTCTCTCCCTTTTAACTTTCCTTTTTCTCCCTATTAAGTATTCCTGTCCTTATTCCAGTACCACTCCTTACTATCCCCACATTCTCTTCATCCTGCTAATGTTCCAGCTGCAACAGATACTTCTGTTGATCCTTCAAGAGTCATATGCAATGATTAATTTCCATCCCTGCTGTCTAAGTAAACATGCCTCTCAGAATTGGTTCTTTCTATAGCAACCTGATTTAGCAAGCAATACAGACACACACAGCTGCTGCATTGACTGGATGGGAACGGTAGGTAACCCTGTTCTGTAGTCAAGTGGAGTTTGTGCTGTGTGTTGAAGCTATTGGAGGTTAGTGTGAATACTGTCTGTGTTGGAAGAGGCTTGTGTCATTTGAGAGCTGTTTTCCGCCAGAACCATTTGCCTGGGGTAATTGAGTACGTGTGTTTCCACAATGATATATTAGACAAAGAACTGTGGGATCATTTTCTAAAATTAATAATTCTCAGATTAAAGGATGATTTTCTACTTTTTATCCTGTCACTTGAAGAAGCTAATGCCTCACATTTAAACAGACTCACCAACTCATGTCTTTAATTCTCCTTGGTCACATCCTGAAGTCAATTATTCTCTTCAGTCCTCTGATAGAGCTTTGGGGCAACAGGAGCTCTTGACACAGACCCCTCTTCAAATGGAGAGTTCAGGAAAAAAAGGAATTGCAACTTGGCTAATGTAACAGGTAAAAAATCTAGGGCAGGCTTGTTCAGAGAGAATACCTGTCTCTGCCATTAGGAAAAATCATTCTTGAAGTATTTATTTATTTAAATGTATTTAAAATATTTAGCCAAAGATTGTCAACTGAACATGGGACACCACATTTCCAAAGACAGGGAAGCAGAGAGAGTCTGTTTTCATGCTGCAAGACAAGAATTACACAGTAGCTGACTGAAATTAAAAAAAAAACCCATGCAGTCCTATGGAACTTAAGCTCAAACTCAAGCAAACTTTGGGGAAGTCCAATTTCAGAAGAGGTGCAAAATTCCTTTTATGTTTCCCTGAAAAGTAATACATTATAGAAAGAGATGATGCTGTGTAAATCTTTTTATCTAATCAAAAAGTGCCTTAGTTGCTTAGTACAGGTCACAGATCGCAAATATCAAACAGAAAGACATTAAAGGAGAGACTGATTCCAGTAATCCATCACACTTTGTATGGCCAAGTTGCTTTGAAATACTATGCAAAGCTTGCAACATAATTTCTTCAGTTACATTTGTAAAGTCTTTCATTCTCTAAAATTTATTTTCTGGAGTTCACATTTCCTTTTCTGATTTGAAAGTTTGATGAAATCTCTTCAATTAATGAACATTTCATTCTTGTTTAATATTAATCCCAGTCACTTTTCTGCACCATGAACATTGATAGAAAAATTTAGAACATGTGTAGCTAGTAAAAAAAGCAACTTTGTACTCTGTTAGATAGAATATAATTTCATGCATTAGCTTCACTATAGCTAATTTTTTTAACCATAACATTTTGCAAGATGAACTGGAGAGGATAAGTAGGCAATTGTATTATGAATTTCAGAATTTACTACTGAACAAAGCCCGGATTATTTCTTCCTCCTCTACAAAAGGGCTATGAACCTTCAAGATCTGATTATATTTGCATTGATAGTTAACAAATAATAGCTGATTGTCATTCTAACGAAAGACAGCTTGTTCAATTATCATGATAAAAATATTTCAAAAGCATTAGCTTGCATACAGAATTACTAAAACTGGAATCAATACTCAGTAAAAACTCTGTAAAAACAACACCCTATAATATTCCCCTCAGACTACACAGGATATAAGCTTTTGTAGATTTCTTTCTATTGGAAAAAAAAATACTTATACATGCACACACTTATATATGCACATTTGCCTCTATCCTCCAGACAGAGGCAAAGCAGCGATCCACAAATAGAAGAAAAGCCTACTTTGAGAAAGATTGTAATATGTTTGGAGATCCATGACAAGTCTCTTGAAAATCCCCAATATAAGGCTGTGCTAGAGTCCATTCAAAAAACTCACCTACACACTAGAAACAAATCACAGCTGACTACTGAGAATAAATATTAATGTAATCTATATGTATGCCTCAAGTGTAATAGTGTATTTAGAGGTATTAGTTTACTGATCAAGTTGCTTCTGTAATGACTGTTTTCATAGGATTTTGTGATCCCTTGTGATCTGAACTGTGGGAAAAGTTTTAGTGAAATTAAATATGTTTTAACTCTCCTCTTGAGAGACATGTAAGATTCAGAAAGCAAACTCTTTTCAAAGTGCATAATGTGCTTTGGGAAATTGGTTTAGTACTGAAATCTAGTAAAGCTAATGTCCAAGAGAATTCTGTGATCCCTGATGATGTGTGTAGCTGGGAAATGCTGGCTTGTAGTAGTTATTTTTATCTCTCCAACAGCTGAACCCTGCTTCCACAAGGGCAATGTATTTTTAATGTATATGATGTTATTATGTAAATTGGTTTAACTGTGTAATCTACTAAAGGTGATTTCTCTGTCCCATGTGAACAACAAAGCCAATGATCACATAATATTCATTAAAGATAAAATTGTCCTGCTTTCCATAACCAATTCCCAAAAGCATTGCTCTGACAGCTTCAGTTTCTGTTCGATTCTGAACCTGATGCTCGTTTGCAAAACTCTAATGAATGCACCGAATAAGAAGTAATGCATTTTTCCAGCTTGCAGTCCCAAGCAGACTATAAATCATTTTCCAAGAAGCTGCAGATACAGTAATTAAAGAACAAATAAGATGCCATCAAAACTTCCATTGATTTTTTTTTTAAATCAGCATATAAATCCATGCCAACAGTGAGGGAAAAAATCCTAGTTTGATGCATTTCTGAACACAGGAAAGCATCAATCTACTTTCTGTCTGTAAATGCTTTACTCATGCAAGTGGACCTGCAAAAGTGACAATCCTTAGTGCAGCTGTGATTCTGAAACAAACTAGGATCTACATACATGGATGCCTATGAAGCTCTGAAATTAACCCATTAAGAGGAAAGTAGACATAATTATACAAAAAATGACATGCAAAGAGTCTCTTTGTAAGCAAAGAAATAGACAACACAACACCAGCAGATACTGCGGTTCTCTATCTGATCATCATTGTCTATATAAAGATCAAACAGGTGCTCTTTAAAACATCACTCTTTGAGCTCAGCTGTGACTGCACCTCCGCATGCTGGACACCCAACGCCTTCCTAATAATAATTAAATGTTTTTGCATGTTCTTTTTATGTGAGAATATAAATATTTTCTAAAATCATGAACAAAACCTTGTGAACAACTCTCCTGGATGATTAAAAAAAATAAGCTGTGCAAAATATTTTCGGTGAAGATTGAACAGCTCAGAAGTTCAACATTTCATTAAATATTTAAAGGCAGAAGACAATGTTACCTGACTAGAAAAAATGCATTCTTCAGAACAATTGCTCAAGACTAGGTTCCCTCCTTAGGTGTCATTCATATTTTAAAAGGAGAAAACAGAACTTATTTTGAAAAAGAAGTGACAAATTTGAAATTCAAAATGTGCTTTTAGCATTTTTTCAACTGCTCAAATTGTAGATTTGCAGGATGGAATGTGAAGATATACTTTTTTTTCTGCAAAATTATTTATTTAACTACTTTAACCACTGTCATAAAACTACTCTGCAGCCATTCTCATAGATACATACCCAGAGAGAATTTCATTCATCTACCCTTTATAATTCTGAGGCATTTGCTTTTCAAAAGATGATAATTAATGTACTTTTTAGATTTCTAAATCTAAAAATCCAGATTCTTTTTCATTTGGTGAAAGTACTTTTTGAGGAATGTGTTCCATGTGAGATGCCTGTGTGGACTAGATTAGGCAATATTTAACTCTCATATTCCTGATTTTTGCCTTTTCACTGTCACATTAAGTGTTACCAACACTCAGTATTGGTAAAATATTCAGTGATGTATATGATGGAAAAGGAGAACCCAAACATGTATATTCCTGAGGTAGTAGCCAATCATGTAGTCATGTAATCAATTAGTCATGTAATTAGGTTAGTGTTCGTAGTTCTCATTAGACTGTTGAAAACTAAAATTCTCACTTTTTGTTGAAAGTTTTTCTTTTGACATGTTTGTTCGAGCTGGGCCTGTTTAGCCTAGAGAAGAGAAGGTTGAGAGGCGATCTAATCGACATGTACAAATTCCTGAGGTATGATTGTAGGGAGGAAGGGGCTAAACTGTTTTCCATAGTGGCTGATGATAGGACAAGGGGTGATGATTTTAAGCTGAAGTAGAGGAGGTTTCATCTCCAGGTGAGGAGGAACTTCTTTCCAGTGAAGGTGACGTTGCCCTGGAACAGGCTGCCTAGAGAGGTTGTGGAGTCTCCTTCTCTGGAGATCTTCCAAACCTGCCTGGATGCCACCCTGTGCCCCATGCTCCAGGTGTCCCTGCTGGAGCAGGGGGGTTGGACTAGATGATCTCTAGAGGTCCCTTCCAACTATAAAGATTCTGTGATTCTTATACTGAAGTATTTGTTACTAATTGTACTGTGTTAAATGAGCTAAAAAATCACAGAATGGAATAGGTGGGATTGCAAGGAATCTCTTGAGATCATGTGGTATAACATCCCTGCTTAAGCAGGGTCACCTAGTGCAGACTGTCCAAATAGCTTTTAAACATCTTCAAGGACAGAGACTCTAATACCTCTATGGGTAACCTGTGCCAGTGCTCAGTTATCCTCAGACAGAAGTGTTTTCCTGTGTTCAAGTAGAATTGACTGTGTTCCAGTTTGTGCCTGTTGCTTGTTGGACTGTCAATGGATTCCACTGAGTCTGGCCTTTTACATCTTTCCATCAGATATTTATAAGCACTCATAATACCCTCCTTCTCCTCTCCAGGCTGTATATGAGAGATGCCCCAGTCTCCAAATCTGCTTAGTGGCCCTTTGCTGGCCTTACTGCAGGAAAACAGTGCTTTTCTGGCACTGCCAAGCCCAGTTCTGATCACAGCACTCTAGCCGCAAAGCTGCTCTTCACCTCACTGACCACTTATCTAGTCTGCACTTCATCAGCTTGTCTATGGGAGGCCATGTCCAAAGCCTTACTGAAGCTAAGGTACAACATCACTAATCTCATCCATAAAGACAGTCATTTCAGCACAGAAGGCTATCATGTTGTTTATGTACAATTTATTCTTCACAGATCCATGATAACTATTCCTAGTCAGTGGCCTGTCCTTCTTGTGTCTGGAAATAGTAACCAGGATTAGTTGCTCCATTACTTTCCCTTGGATACAGGAGAGAGCACTGCCCAGTTCCTGGGATCCTCCTTTTTCCCCTTCTTGAAGACAGGAGTGGCATTTGGTCTTTCCCATCCTTATGAAACTCTCGCAATGACTCTGGATAACCTTCTATCTGAAAGAAATTCACCAATGCAGAGCCAAGTCTACATATTGACCTGAATAAAAAAAAAAAAAAATCCAAATTTGTCTTCAATTTCTAGGCTGTAGAAAATGTGGTAAAGAAGGAAAAGGAGATATAAGGTAAGGAAGATTTCTTCTCCATATCCTATGACCTAAAGATAGGGATTGTCTGAGTTTTCTCCTTTCTTTTAACTGATGGTTATGTCAAAGCTGCTAAAAACTGCATCTCTCATGCAACAGACAAGACAATCCCCCATTGCCTTGTGACTTGAGCATGGTACAGGAACTCAGGAGAATGCTGCCTACTCATTGCTTCACATCTGCCAGTCCCAAATTTCCTCATCACGAAAGTACAGATTGTAATGTGTTGACTTTGTCAACTCTTTGAAATCTGAAGGCTGGATTTGGGGATCAGCACTGCAGGACCTTAGGTCCTTCTTAAAGAGAAACTTTTACTCTATGTATGTGACCAAGAAGACTTCCTTCCCAGATGATCCTTGCCATAAACAGTTCCATCAGAATTCTGGGCCATGCGCTTACTAGCACTTGCTGATTTCAATGTGGGGATTTCTTTCACTGAGTTTTAATAATTTTTCAAATTTTCTGCAGTATAGTATTCCCCCATGACTCCATCCAATTCTAGTACTGTATGGAACTATAAATAACTTAATTGATACACTACACAATCTAATCCTATTTATAAATTCACTGAATTCCATTTTGGAAAGTAACTGGGGTTCTTTTTCACTCCCATTATTCCTGTTGTAACACAGAGTGAGAATACCTGCTGATATTCTCCAGCAAATATTTTTTTCCTACTATCATTTTCATTATAAGCCATACAACATTTGGAAATACTTCTTACATTACTTCAAGAGGTAGAATATTCACTGAAATTTAAAGCTCAATTAAAAATAAAGAGGAATTTTCAATATATACTCTCAAGAGGAAAAGAATATATTATATATTATAAGACTCAAATTTGAAGGCTGAACCCATAAAACAGTGAAAAGAGAACCCAGTCTTGCATTATTATTGAAATATAATTGTATTATTTCCAAGGGTATGGCTCATGGTTTTAAATGGTTCTCAATTGTCTGCCTTATTATTGCTTTCAAAATTGCTGCAGCTGATGATTGTGAGTGTGAAATACAAGCATTTAAGGTTTTCACCTAAAAACTACAGAACTGTGCGGACTAAACTGGGATGCAAGGTGTGCTGTATTTCCTAAACCTGTTATGAACATATCTGAAAGCCACGATCTCCAAGTGCATGCATCCGGACAACACAGAGCTCATGCTGTGATGATCATCTTGTTCATACTTGCTACTTCAGCGAGACTGGTGTCAAGATGACAGTCAGGTACTCCTCCAAGAGTAGGTGACAGAATATTGATAGAGAAGAAGATGACACCAATCACTTTGAGAGCATCTTCTCTTCCCTCTTCTCATGACGTGAAGTATGTGCCACTTCAGGCAGCATAAATGGGGCAGAAGGTTCAGTTCTCTGAGCCTTTCTCCCTTGTTAAGTTCATGCCTGCTATTACTGCCCACTCATTTCATGTCTTGGAGAGAAGTGTTCCACTGAGGTTGTTCTACTTAGCAAAAAGTGTTTAGAGTAGCTCTAATGAATTACACTAAATAGTTCAGAAAGACAACTGTACAGACAAGCCTGAAGAATTGTGATCTTGGAATTGCCTCCAAGGAAGGATAATTGATCCAAATCATATTGCTGAGAAATATAAATTATACCTTTAGGAATAATCTTTCTCCTTTTTTTTTTTTTTCCTCTGGGCCTCTATTGATCATTGAAATCATAAGGACTTTCAAAGTGTTAAGCCAATGTCATCTTCAGTTAAGCTCAGTAAATCATCCTTTTACAATGAAAAAAATCAGGCCCTCCTTTACAACATAAAAATCAGACTCTCCTTGGACTAAAGTCTTATTTGCAGAGGAATATTTAAAAAAATCTTATCCTACCAGACCTGTACTTCAGTAACTGCAGTATTATGCAGAAATCTGAAAAATAGACTGTTATTGGCATGTTACTAATTAAAAAATTGAAAGAGAGAAAGACAAATCTTACAACTTCAAACTTGGAGAAACATCAAATACATTGCCAATAAATAATAATAAAAAAGAATCCTATCCATAATTCATATTGAAATTTTAATATCTGCCTGTAAGTGCTGATGACAGTATATGCAGAGTGTCTATATGTCCTGTACTAATCATATCTGGGTATACTGAGATTCCTCTTTCTTGGAGCAGGAATCCTTGGCACTCAGTTCTGTGAGGCCGTCTCAATGGGGAGACTGTGGGTCATGATTCCTGCATTCAAGAAGACACAGTGTGTGAAAATGCACAGCTGCAAAGGATTAACTGTATTCAGTCAGTTCAATGAACTTCCAATCCAGATCCTCCTTTTGCATCTTTGTGTATCATTTGAGATCATCTCTTTGTTGACAGGTACAATTCTTCTCTCTTAGGAATGAATGTTGCTCCAACAAGTTAAAAAAAATTCAGCATAGGCTATCACGGCATTAAGTCCCTAGCTTGCTTTAGGCCAGACAAGCAAAATCACTTTTCTCTGCATAAATTGTATTTAGACTCCTCTCAGAGCTTTGCATTATGCTATAGCTCCCAAGCAACAGTACTCAGCCTTCTCTAACAAGAAGAGACAGGCTTTTAGAAGATACAGCACTACTTACTTAGAGAAGATCTTGATTTTTAAAAGTCTTTCACATGTTCATTATTCTTTTTCTGAAAACACAACTGACTAGTTTACACTTTCCCATGGTAGAAAATTTTACTTGTGTTGGCAGCTATAAGTAAACATATCGCATAGAATTAGAAAAGCTCTTTGAAGGACTTAGTTGTGATTGCTTAATTTATCAGCATTTCTTTCTTCCAGACATCCAAGTTTTGAAAAATAGTAAAAACATTTCAAGAAAAAAAAGAAGGAAAAAAGAAAAAAGATTTTATTTTCCTTTCTGTTTCACAGAGACAAGAAAAAAAGGAAGTGTAAAGGGACTTTAGGGGAATAATGCAGAAAAATCTCTCTATTTTTTCCTTATAAACTAAAAGACTTTTGGAAGAAAAGTAACTGAGTAATCAGGATGCCTCAGAAAGAGTGACCTGTGGCATGTAAGAGTTCTCTGTTGCGTTTCTTTTTTTCTATCTGACTGGAAGCTTGTAACCTAAGGGGTGTAGGGTTTAAAATATTATAGGGTAATCTCAAATCACTATTAAGTGCCCTTGCATTTCAGGTTGAAAGAGATATAAGTATAAGCCTGCTTGAAAGGTGCTGTGTTCAGCAGTCACACTGCACAAGTACAAAAAGTAAGAATAAGAAGATGAAGCTCCTTTATCACTCCTACTGTCTAGCTAATCTTGATCTGCATTACTCAGTACCTGAAAGTTCTTTAAAGACAAAGGGGAAGTATGGGATACATGTTCCTACCCCCCAAAAAATATAGGTTAACAAATTATTTCTTCAATCCATGAGTTTATTTGTAATAAATAAATAAACAAACAAACTTTTGGAGAGGAGGACAGTACAAACAGAAAAATTAAAAAAAAGATCATATCGGACTATTACAAACTCATCAGGAAACAGTGTATTCATTTATATTCATATCACTACTGGTAGAGAGAGGAAGAAGGAAAAAACGTTTGCAGTGTATAAATGTTGCCTGAGCCTACAAATGCTATATTTCAATTGGAAGATTTTATATGTGTTGATGACTCAAAACCAAAAGCTGGCACCATCAGGCTGAAATAAAATATTAATATTGTAGGGGAAAAAAAAAAAAGCTATCCTACTTCATGTTGCATTCCGTGTGTAGTCAAAGCCACTTGTGAAAGCATGCAAGAGTTCTGGCATGTGTGGAATGTGTATCATGTGGTGCTTATCATAAAATTCCTGACAATGTTACTTGATGGAAAATATCAATTCTAAAACCTAAACTGTCTGTGGTAACATGTGCTGCCTTCCACAAGGATAGAATTTCTTTTTGAAGGGGAGGTAGAGGAGAACATTCTTTCCTGTTACCCAGAGCAGAGTGGAGCTCAAGAGTTAGGAATACTTAGCTTAGATCTGATAAAAGTGGACTAAAAATCTATGCTTGAACCAAGAAATCAGGAGAATATACTTCAAAGAATAGGCCCAGTCATGGGGCAGACACAAATTAAGATCAACCTGGACCAAAAGGAAACATTTAGTTTTAATAGGACAAACCATCACAGTCTAATCCCTTTAACATGCTTATTTAGCTTCCCATATATAGAGAATATTGAAGAAAACAGAAGTATGTAAGATTTGGAGTACTCCAACTTCGACTTAAACTATCTTTCTATGGAAAACCTTCAACCTGCACTAGTGTACGCTGTAGTGGTGATGAAAAAGTAATTCATGGGGGGAAAAAGCCCACAAGCAAAACAAGCAAATCAGGTATGAGTTAATCAACACACACTCAAAAATCTCCCCTTGCACAATTGCAATGTTCTGCAATGCTGGATCTTTCTGTAAATGTTTAATTCTCCACCTGTGAGTAGCCCAGTTTCATTAAAACGCCCTATCTGATATACCCTTTAAATGTGTGTCAAATAACACAAACAGCCAGCAGAACTGTCTGAGATGGGGACTGCAGTCTTAAATGGCAGTTTGTGCTCTGATTTTGTGTTGGAGAAAACATCAATTGAGATGCCAGAGTTCTCAAAGTTGGGTCTGCAGTAGCCCATGTTAAAATAATTAAGTTTACTTTCCCTCATATGTGTAATTTAATAAGAGTGCAGAGTTCTAGAAATAAACAGTCACCAGGGAAGCAAAAAATAAGTAAACAAAGATAAATTTTGGATTAATGCAGCTGTCCTCACTATGTATATGTGAATACTTTACATTCACAGTCACTTAGGAAATTACCACCAGTACAGAAAAAGATGCATACAGATCAGAACTTTTAGGAGCAGACAGAAAGTCAGGGATGTGCAATACTGATTCCCAAGATGCCTATAATGGAAATGATACAGGAGATTAACATCTGCAAAAACTGTATAAAAACAAAGAGAAGCAGCTTAGAAGGTGCAAACATTCACCTTGGCAACCATCATGTCCACAGACTACAAATTCTTGAAAGCAAGTTGGGAGGGGGAGGTCTCTGCATACATTTCTTTATCATTAAGATCATTTTAAACTACGGTATGTAATGTATTCTTTTTATTTGAAATTTTATAAGTAAGTAAATAAATTAGTTGGTTGACGCTTTGACACTTTTGCCAAAGACTTCTGCAAAGTTCTCCTGTCAAAGAAATAGAGAGAGAAAAAAAAGAGAAACATAAGAAAGCACAGGTTTAATGATCTTCACATAACAGGCTGAGTTTCTATTAAAATTGAAGAAAGAGACAGTTAAAAAGAAGTTGATTGGCAAAGCAAAGAGTATTTGTCAGAAGAAGAGGTAAACAAGATTGTAAGAGGGCACAGTTATCATTGGGGGTAGGGAG
The DNA here is from genome assembly GCA_003342815.1 of Eudromia elegans. Classification (NCBI taxonomy): domain Eukaryota; kingdom Metazoa; phylum Chordata; class Aves; order Tinamiformes; family Tinamidae; genus Eudromia; species Eudromia elegans. The sequence continues at coordinate 1,948,987 of PTEX01000145.1, read as the reverse complement.
AGATGGGAGAACCAGTATATTTCTTTAAAATAAAATATAGAGAGTCCCTTCCCGATTAATTCCTTTTAAATGCTTTATAGATTTGACAAAATAAAAAAGACAAAAATACAGAGTGCACAACTGATAAGTATGACAGAAAAGACAGATCTTGATTTTTAACAGAAATACCTATTCTTAACAAACATATAAAAGAACATCTCTAAAAAATATTCAGAAACAGTAGGGAGCAAGACAGTGTTTGCTCATTCTTTTTAGAAGTTGGCATTACCAGGATCTGTGCCTAAATCAGGTCTGGTCAGAAGGTACAGAATGGAGCTTTGGAGGGTCTATGACAAAACGTTATCTAGGCTACCTATAAGCAAACCCTTGATTGGGAGCAGCTTTCTGCCCTTCCTTTTTTTTTCCTGTGTGAAAGGTTTCTGCATCTCTACCCTATTTATCTCTGTATATTTTACCATTTATACTCAAAAACCTTCAGTCTCTTCTGTTCTAACTTTCCCAAATGTACACCTTTTCAAAACAGCTTGCATAGCCATATATAGAACGCCAACAGTCTTCTTAAACAACTTAATGCAACAAAACAAAGATTTCTGAATTACTCTGCAGTCAGTTAAATAAACAAATCCTCTTTCAATCAGTGGGGAGAAAAAGGCACCTCTCAACCGTTAGACAGAGAGGCACAGGGTTGAAATGCTTTACCTAGAGCTCTGGTCCACCGCTGCTTATTGAGTCCTTAGTGCATGGAGGTATACAGGGCAGAGCTTCTAAACATTTCTGTGTTCTTAAAGCAAAGAAGCTGAAGACAATACTGGTGCTATTTACCTTTCTCATAAGGGTAGGTTGGCGCACACACCTCATGAGCAGGTGAATCTCTCGCCTGGAGGGATGCAAAACTGATCTCCCCAGACATGCCAAACTTGCTAGGTGTTCTACTGCTCCTCTGTTGAAGTTGGGCTACTGTTAGTCACAAAGGTAAAACCAGCCAGACGAAGAGCAAGCAGGGATTCTGACTGCAGCTCAACAGTTCAGAAAATAATCTACAGAAAAAGGCAAATGTGTCTTACTGCCCCAAAACATGGGGAGGCAGCTGTAAAATCTATTGTACTTACAGCATTGTTCAAGATTAATTCACAAGAAAAGAAAAAAAAAAAAAGAAAAAGCCTTAACATTTCTTACCAACACCACCAAGGCAAAAAATTCTCCCAAATAATTAGCAGCACCAAGACAACCACTTGACTATTAGGACTATCTCTTCTTCACTGGTACCAGGAAGAATGATAGGTAAAATGAGCATTCTATTAAAAACATACACACACACACACACACAAAACACATAGTCATTGTGAGAGAAAAAAAATCCTCATAACAATCTGCACAACATAGTAAAATCCTTTCTACTTTCAAGAACCACTAAAAATATAATCTAGAAAACTAATGGAAAATAATAGAATTTTACATTCAAAATCCCTTTCAAAGAAAGCAAAAGAGATGATCTCAGGCAGCAATTTAAGTTACTGTGGTATTTCACCAGGGTTTATTTAAGAATAAGTAAAGTAGACAAATCTGAATACAAATGTCATTTTCTGAAAGGAAGATGTTTGCACTTGCAGAATAGAAGACCACAGAACTAGTTCAATATCTTTGCATCTAGTTGTCAGTCCCTGATCTTCCTTTTCTGTGTTTATTACAATAGCTGATGAAACAAATACATTTTATCTTTCTCTCTCTCTGTCTTTGTCCTTGGCTACCTATGAAATCACAATTTACTATGTCTCTTCCCTTAACAGACAGTTCATTTGACATCTTTTTCTTTTCTGACTTGTACTCTTCTTTTTCTTCTTTTGAAACCCAGAAGTGGCAAAAATAAACCATTCAGGTGACAATAAGCACACATTCATATCAAAAGGTAATTGTCACTGTTATTCCCAATCCATACAATTGACTGAGGAGCTAAACCGTTGCTTCCTCCTTCCTGTGGGATGATACACTGGGTATAGTTCTGCATGTTCCATTTCACTGTTAATCGAGTGTCTGTCTCCAAAGCCACTCTCATTTCCTTCATGAGTTCTGACAAGAGCAGGACTGAGCTCAAGACACAATCTCCATCCTCAGCAACCCTCCATAAGGTACAGTACGGTGTGGAAAGCCATTAGAAATAATGATTATGAGATAGTGTCCTGCTGCTTTACCAATATCTGGCAGGGAACAACCAATTTTGCCTAAGACGGTGGTCATGACAACCAGTATTTTTGCCCTTGCCCAATTGCCAAGGATTTGGAACTAAACAATGTTGAGCTAATAAAAAATGCTAAGATTGATGGGCCATTTGTTCTGGTTGTCAACAAATCTTGTTTTCAAACTCCTCACTTCTAGCTGACTCATGCTACTACTCACTGTTCATCCCACATTATGTGTCTTCATAAGGCCCATCTGAGAGTTATATAAAGTAGCACATATAAGATCAGCAAAGCTTCATGAAGAATTGCAAGCATCATGCATACAGGATGTTTATGATAGCACAGAATAAATTAAAGTAGCAATTCTTTACAAATTCTGAATATAAGAGTGTCACACAAATTTTTAAAAAAATACCATGTCTTTTTGGTCATTAACAAAGTCACATCATCCTCACCAAAAACTCAGACTGGATTTTTATTGGGAATAATATCCACATTCATACTTTTTAGCTAACCATCTTTAAACTGCTGAATTAAAAAATAACCTCCAATATTTAGTTGTACAGATCCAGACCTAGATAATTTGAGATATACCAAAGTTATGAAGTGATGTATCAATGACATTTTTCCTTGAGTATTTCAGAACTGTGATACCTGGATTCATTTTTTTGTTGTAGATCAAGACTTTTTGGGAAGTCATTTTAGTCCTTTGCTGAGAGAAGAATCTTTCCCTAACAAAAATGGTTAATAATCCCTGGGTCAAAAGGAATGCTAATTGACCTAGGAAAATCCTTCTTATTTTGCTTTTGGTAAGGGGTTAATCCAGCAGCAATTTCACAATTTTCCCCCCATGATTTCAGCTGGTGTAGTAGCTGGTGTAGTAGCTGTAGCTCCCTGCAGAAGGGAGGCCTTTTTTCCTGAAAATATGCAAATTAAGAGTAGCAAAGCAAATTACCAAGCAATAGGATGGACACAGTAATTTGATGGATACAAACTCTTTAGGGTCAGGAATGCAAGGATTGGGAGTTGCCTTTTATATGACACAGCACCAGGAATGCATTGAGCTCTGCTCGGGGACAACTGAGATTTTATGGGTCAGGATTAGCAGGCAGATCAACATGGATGAAATTGTAGTGGGTGCCTGCTAGAGACAACCTGATCAGAAAGACGAAGTAGATGACAATATATTCAGAGAACTGGAAGCAATATCACATTTTCAGGGACTGGTCCTCCTGGGGGAATACAATCACCTGGATGGAGGGACATTGTGGCACAGCACAGGCAGTCTAGGAGTCTTGTCACAAGCAGACCAAAGACACTATCCAGGCATGGAAGATGGGGTTAGGAGAGTATAAGGGTCATCTGGAGTTGATTAATCTCAGTTGATTAGTGTCAATTGTACAGTTGCACCTCTTGCAAAGTAGTAATGCATATCAGACTTTTCGGGGAGTTTTGGCAATGAAGATATCACCATGCACTGATGAAGATGAAGAATTTAGTATATAGTGACTGATGTGTTTTATTTATATCTTTGTACATAGGCTAGAACTGAAAAAATAAACAATTAGTACTTTTTCCCCTAGAGATTAACGCAAATGTAGGATTCTGAAGTGCCAAGAATCAGACCCAGGGAGCATCACAGTAGACAGAACACAAGAGAACAAGCTTGGCTGTTAGTCCTTTTCAATTCTCTTTCCAATAACCCTTTCTACAAAAGCACTGCATAACAGATATCAAACAGCATTTCCAAAAATTAAAATTTGCTGATGGCTTAAGGCATTATTTATTTAAGGAATATTCATATAATTGTTCTTTTTCTCTCACACACATTTGGATTCCATGCAGATTTCTCTCCCTGTTTTTCAGTAATGCACCACACTTGCTAACTTAGTCAGCTGATCACAGTTGTAGTGACTCTAACATCCAGAGAATGTTAACCTGTTTTTCAATATAGTTTACTTGAGATGTCTTGCAGCATGTAGAGACAAGTCGGTGACACTGGGATTTCTAAAGCTTAGTGTGGACTTGACAGTTGCTATATAATTATCTGCAACTGCAAGGAACTAGACTTAATGATTCTGATTGTCCAATCCAGTCCTCCCTTCCTTCCCTTCCCTTCCCTTCCCTTCCCTTCCCTTCTTCAGTTGGGGCACATCTGATTAAAGTTATGTATGCAGTAGGGCTTTCTGTCAGATGGAAAAGGATTTCATTTTAACTTGATTGGTGTTTATCTGCCCAAGAGTAGATGCACTGGCACTGGCTGCAGAAGTACCTATTTATGGAAGAGCTATTAATTTTTTGAACTATATTCAGCTGCTTGTTGAAACATCTAAAGTTTGCACCGTTGGCAAAAACAGTTCCATATAGTGTTGTTACAAGTTGTTCATTTGAAGTACTGCATTTTTTTGGACTGATAAAGTCAATTTCTAAGCAGTCTTGACACAGCTGGCATCCAGATGGCATCTCCAAACATCACCTGACTGGAATATGGTCTTGATCTAGGATAGGCGCCACCTTCTCCATCATATTCATTTCACAGGGATATAGCACAGCCTCCAGACCTGAACAGTAAATTTTCATAGATTATATCAATTTAAACAATAGGGAGACGCTGATTTACAGTCATCATTGCAGTTCCTGAATCTGAGATCAGCTGAAACATGGGTTAGCCTCAGGCATATGTTACATCAATTTCTGCTATAAATTTCTAAAGCAGACACTGCTTTAACTTATTGAGCAAGTAGTGGCATGAATTGCACAGTTTGGTAGACACTTATCTCAGGAGGATGTATGCCCTGTATTTTGCTTCTGTCTCTTTTTAATCCAGGATGAGAGAGACCGAAGTACTTCAATGGCAGTTTTCCAGTAGCTCTGTGGTTTTAGAACTACTGTTCACTGTCTGAGTCCTCTCAGTAACTTCCTTAATTGCAAATTACTGACAGACATGAAAATACAGGCATTATGCAACACCTCAGTGGATGACAGACTTCATTTTCAGTATTTGATGAACTATTAAGGTCAATCACAGACATAACTAAACCTCTGCAAATCTGAAAATTCAGATTTGGATGATGGAAAAATGATACATTTTCGCTTGCCAACATGGATCAGCAGACTACATTTCTCTCTCTGTCTGGATTAAGTAGGTTAGTTTTTCCAAGAAACTGCCTGATAGAGGTATAGGATAAACCATATGGACCAAATATTTCAAAATAGGCTAAAGCACTCTTTTTTTTTAATTATATAGAACCCACTATGGAAAAAAAAAAGAGTTTGTTGGTGTGTCCTTTTGAAAATCTACCTTATTTCTAAGGTGTCAGCAGTGTCAGAGAATTTTGGTAAATTTGTATTATTATTATTCACATTATTAGAATTTCTTGCAATAATCACTGATTCCTCAGTACAGCCAGGCTACAATTGCAACATTGCTTACTATCCCATGCCTCAGGTCCTCTCAGCTGAAAGCATGGCTTTCTAAAAAGTTGATGTTAGTCCAGTAACCATGATTACACCACCGTACCTCACTTTTTTTCTTAACCCTAGATAACTGTCTGTTCTGCCTTTTTAGCTTTCTATTCAATAATCACTGAAGTACACTCTGAACCTCAAGAACTTCCTCACGTCTCTAACTTTATGACGGTGAGTACATTCATGCAAATTTTTGAAAAAAGAATTTCTGCAGGACTGGGACCTTAAAATACCACATACTCTCAGTAGGAAATGTCACTCTATATAACTCACTGTAGTACGTCCTTTTAGTGGGAATCACATCTCTGGAAACTACCATAGAGAATATGCATTCATCTAAGAGGCAATGAAGTGGATAATAGTTTCATCCAGTATATGTATAATACGTTCTAAATTCTACTTTTTACCACAATAAAAATGTATAGAGCAAACTCATTGTCAGAATGTGAGACGTAGGGTGTCACTTTCTGCTGTACTTCAGCAGAATTCAGCAGTAAGAAGCTGTATTTATAACTTTTGTTCAGGAAGTAGAGCTACTCCCATCAGCAAGTTCAGCCTTGATAGGATTATAACAATAAAAAAATACCTGGATTACATAGATACAGTGGAACAGATTTGGGTCATTGGTGCCAAAACTTTTCTATTTTACCACACTGCTCAAGTGTTACCACCTTTTCTCTGTGAGATTTCTTCTAATGGTTTTACTCAAAAGAAATGTCCATTATTTGATTTTTTTTTTCTTATAATAAAATCGAACCTGACCTTATAAACCTTGTACAAAGACCTCTGCAAGTTTTCCTTGCAGTTTTTCTATTGCACAATGCAGTAGTGACACTGAATGAATGACTGTTGAAGTCATGTTCCTGGACAGTTCAAAACTCCTTACCACTGGTAAATCATAAAATGCTTCTATCACCTACGTAGGAATAGGTGATGCCTCACGATGTTATAACTTTTATAACTCAGCCAGAATTTGATATTAGGAAGTAGATTTTCTTGCAAATTTTGATGATCAAAAGAAGCACTCCATCCTCCTTCTGGAGGTAGCACTCCACCCTACTCCCTCCAATTAAAAATGGGAATTTTTGCTGCTAGTAAATGGAAAAGCTCTCATGGCATCTTCCCTTATTTCTCTGAAAGAGATTGAAAAAAGTTATCACTTGTTGAATTGAGGTGATATTTTATAAGAAATGGCAACAGGTATCCTTCTGATTTATTTTCCAGTTTCTCTTTCCTCATGGGTTTTTTGACCATCATCCTTGTCTAGTAAAGAAATGAAAAGTATACAATTTTCAAAACTTTTGATATATAGACAATATACATGAAACCCAAATATTTGCAAATTGCCAAATCCATTTGCAATGTGAGAACAAAGGAGAAACTTGACCCTTACCTTTAATTAAAATCTTACCTCTTGCTAGATAAGCTAATGAAGGTGCAGACAAATTGCTGCTTTCTCAAGTGACAACTCAGCTCACCTTTTAAGTGTTGGCCACTAGCATTCATTTCATGCACTGCCAAATGTTAGCTGCAGAAAATCTGCTTACAGCTTGTTATCCCAATTCTTGATGGACCTGACTGGAACAGCATTCTCAACTGCCTTTAGAGGAAAATCAAGTTAACTATTCAGGATTGCTTCGCTTCACCTTTGAAGCTCACAAGGGTACTCTCCCATAAGTCAAAGACTGAAACATCCCAAGAAAATATTGCAAAAAAGACATATATTCTACTAATTCACTAGAAAATCCACAATATGGGAGTGCTGAAAAGGCAAGCTTCTATTCAGTGAAACTCTTTATCCATAGATCAATATGTTGTGGCAAATTGCTTAAAGAACTTGGCACCTCTCCTATGTATGGTTACTCTCTACTGCCCATAATTTTCAGGTGGATTTTTTTTTATCATCCTAATAGTATTGTTACCATGTTGGTAAGGATGTTGCTTCCTCACAAAGCTCATGATGCAGCTTTTGCTCATTGGACTATCTCAACTATCTGTGATTCTTGGGTCATAATCACCTTCTGCAATAGCTGTAATCACCTTCCGCAATAGCTGTCTGTTTATCTATTATGATGAAGTCTTCAGCTTTAGCAGTTCAACAACCACTTGCCCAACAGGTGCCTCCTGAATCCATTTGATGCCTTTTCATCCCAAACCATGTCTTGGTTTAATTTCCTGATTGACCACCTGAGGTGTAATCCTGTCTGAAATTTCCATTCTCGTTTAGCTTTTTGGTCTACTTTTTGTAATCTTTAAGGTAGAATATGAACGGAAAAGTAAAAATACCACAATATTTATGTCTGCAAAACCTAGAGATGTGACTTTTTCGGCACTATTCATCTTGCCACAAATAAGACTTTTTCATCCTTTCCAGAATAGACTCACTGTTTCCATCTTTCTACAAAGAATTCTCCTTGAGATTTTCTAACTCTAATTTGCTCTTCTGCTACTCGAACAAGTAGATCTGCAGAACTTTAAAACATGAGCTCTAGCATGTGCAGGATTTTGTCCTGCTGGGCAACAGAAGTTCCCCTGACACTCACATTTTCTGAATGTTTTGCGTACTTGTTTTTAATCCTGTCTTTTAAACCCTGCTGTGTTTCAAAATCTTACCAGGGAGATTCTCTCCTCCTAGGAGCTAAAAGTATTTTCACTTCAATTATGCTAACCGACAACAATTTAATTTCCCTCGTTGAGTTGTAAGTGCAAGTATTTTATAAGAAGGAAATCCAGGATTTTAAAAAAAAAACTCTAGTGAAAAAAAAAAAAAAAAAAAAAAAAAAAAAGGAAAGAGGCACTAAGCACCTGAAGCAGCCATGCCATTTTAGTGCTGACAAAATATTCTTTTCAGCGAAATGTTAAATATGTGTCTATATGAATCCTGCTTCTTCCCTCTTCTAGAAGAGTTTATTTCAAAGGTAATTTCCCCCTCTCTCAGGGGCCTATTAATAGTCCATATTTCACCCATTTTTAAGCATATTTCTCCAGGCTCTTACCCCTTGCTGTGATCACCTTTACCACTTCTCACTCTTCTAGCTCCTGAGCCCATGGCAGTCTTGGAAGCTGCTTGGCCTGAGAAGAGCCACTAAGACTTCTGTGCACATCACCCATGGATTTTCTGTGTGTCTGTGTGTTTCTCTGTTTTTCCAGTGGGCTCTGTTGCTCCTCTCCTTCTTGAACTGTGTCTCCATCTTATCCCTTAAATTCAGAAGCATAGGAGCCTTGGTGATCTGCTGCTGTCAGATTTTAAAGTCCTTGTCTCTGGAGTTACATTCACTGCGTGTTCAGTAACCTACATAGTTTAATGAGGATACTTGGGAGCTGGCAGGAAGGATGTTACAGATGCTGAGTGACACAAAAAGATCAACTGGAGGTCAGGAGAAAGCAAGAGAACTAGGTCAAAATGCAGATGCCCCATGGCTCTGGGAGGGATCACGATGCTGAATGTTTGCTGCTGACCTGGAAGAGCAGGTGAAAAAAGAGATCAAACAGTCACAGATTATTTAGGCCGACTGAACTTAATCAGGCAAATCTAACTTAGCAAATGAAGAATTTCAGAAAGATTTAACACAGTCAATAAAATGGAAAGCAATGTCAAAAAAAAACCCACTGAAGACAAATGAAAACTTCTGCACAGAGGAAAGAAAAATAAGAATTAAATATATTGAGAAATAGGAAGGATGTTTTCAGTTAATTCATTTGTGTGCAGCAGGAAGTGTATATAGACATATGCAAGGCTGTATTAAGAAAATAATTCATTGTAATATTATAGAAACTGCCATAAAAATTGGAATACCATGGTCAATTATTTCATTTTATGTCTAATGGTTACAGCCATAATCTAAGGAAGACTTAAATAATAATAATATAAACAAGATAAGAATCATAGAAGAGAAGAGGTACAAGGACTAATAACTAGTAGTTACAAAATGAGACAGGCTTAACACTTCTAGGAAAGAAAGGGCACTGAGTAGGCAGATATTGTTACCAATTTCCCCACATAACATCAAAATGAAATGGAAGTCACGAATTGATGACTTCAAAGAGATGCTGAAGCTCTAAAAGTGCTGCAATCAGGAGGCAAGAATGAATGCAGATTTCATTATATCTCAAAATGAGGCACTAAGGCTTAGGTCTAAAACTTACAGGTACGTTCAGGCAGATTTCGTCCATTTGCTAGACAAATATATAAAGGCTATCCCATTATAGATGAAAGTATGAAACTTAATATTTTATATTGTCAAGCCAACTAAAGCACTAAACTGCAGAACAGGCTTGATTCTACAATGCAGATCACAAGCTATTTTCTGATACTCTCTTTGCTTTCCTCCTCCACCATCCCCAAACTTGATATTTAAAACTGACATAAGAATGAAAGTATCTTGCATTTTTAATTTTGTCTTATTTAAAAGATACAGTATCTTCTTATTTTCATATGGATGATTTTCTCCTATGAAAATTTAAATAATTTGGTCAATCCTTTTAAGAGTCTGGGGGAAAAAAACCTGAAAGAAATAGTCTTTCAGTGAGTGATCATTGTTTCAAGGCCTTTTATCTACAAAGTTCTGTTTATATATCTGATTTCATTTGCATTGTTCTAGTAATTTTTGTTTTTCAAGGGGAATTACCTACCTTCCTTAGATAGAAGGCCTATCTGTGCAAATATATGCACATCTCTACTTCTCCATATACAGAGATGTAAATCAATCTCACCAAAATCACATCAGTTTCTGAGTTATGGGTTGAACTAGTGCAGGGAAGGGGGAAAAAAAAAGGAGAAAAGGAAAATTCAAAACACTTTTTCTTGAATTTTGGTTGGGGAGTATTTTTAGTGTTATATGTTTTTCTTATTCTTCTAGTTAGCACTTGTAGTTTTTCACTGCTTTAAAATATTCACTTTTCAGCTCTGTTGGAACTATCTTTATGTAGTACAAGTATTAGCATAAGTTGAAGGTGGTTGGATTACCTATTTACTACTTTATGCCAAGCAGCCTTCTTCCGTAGTATAAAATATTATATAGCATGGAGAATACACTTCTGCCCTTTATAAGACACCTGTGATGGGCTTAGTAGTAGCCAAATCCTAATAGTAGGATTCTGAAGCACAGTTTTGCAAATATGCACATATACCAGATACACTAGAAAGGCACTAAAAAGTCAAATACTTGGAAGATGGGAAATAGTCATGTTTATATCAACTATACAATGTTTGCATAATAAAAATACACTCATTAGTATCTGTGAAGTATTTAGATTCAGGGACAAAAAAATCTTCTTTGAATACTAATTGTCTCTTCAGAGAAAGAGGGAGTAAATACCCAAGGGGGACAGATGCTAAACAAAAAAACAAGAAACAAATACCTACTATAATTTCATTAAACAGTTACCATATATTCCATTTGCTGTCTAAGCCTGGGAACTGACAGTAAAGGATAATGTAATTAAAATCCATCATAGATACAGCAGGTGAAGAGTCAGACTTCATCTTCTGTGGGAAATTTCAGAATGCTGAAAACAGCTATTCCTTTTAAAACTATTTGAATATTCAAATTTCCAATGAATAAGAAAATCAGGAGATAAGCAAAGCACCTTATGCAAAGGCTTTAAAGACGCTTGGAAACAAACCAGCACCAAGAATCCAAATGTAAAAGGGGCCCTTGGATGCCTCATAGCTTGGGAGCCAGAGCTGTTAGTTTCCTACTTCACACACATTCTAGTTTAAGCTAAAACTTTGGGGGGGAGTGGGGAGGACATAATAGCTCTCTCAAGAAGAGAGACTGAAAACCTGAGAGAAATGAAGAAGTGAGGAAATTCTGCAATTTGAGAAGGTCTGGGCACCTAAACACTGAGACAATTCCCACTGCGTAGCAGTCAGGGATTTTTGGTTCCAGACTCCTTGAACCTGGTCAAAGAAAGGGCCAGAAACCTTGCTGACTGTATTTTTGCATGTCATTCAGTCTGATATCGTTGTACAAAACATTTCAGCTTTGAAGAATCAGCAGTTTCTGAAACTAACCTGTTAATTCTATCTTGGAAAATTACCAACCCTCTCTAATCATATTGAATGTGTACCTAGGGACTGTTGTACAAACAACCCCGAGGACACTTCCTAAATTCAGAACACTTAATGCTCTTTTACAGTGACTTTAGATCTTTTTGTGTGCTTATAGTTTCCTTTCTTAAAAGGCACCATGAAAAAAAATGCCACAACACATACAGACCATAAGAAAATCTTTGAACTTATGGATCCTGTTCCGGGCTCTGGAGGACCATAGACCCCTCTCTGCCTATTCCCAGGTGAGACCTCCTCTGCCTTTCTTTCAGTTGGTTCCTACGCAACCGCCTTCTCCTGATTAGTCATCCTAATTATGTTTTTCCCTCCAGCCAGGCCCAGTGTGTTCCTCTGAGCAGTTTCTCTCGGTTTAGTTATTTCTCCTCTCAACACTCCTCCCAGTTTGCACATATCCTTTTCTCTTCACTCTCTTCCCTAGCATTACTGGTTCTCAAGCCCCAGCCAGTTGACTAGACTGGTAGCAGAGTTTTTCTAAGACTGCTATTAGCTCAAATTCTAGATCCCAGAATTCTGTATTTATTGAGAAAAGGTTGTGTCCTAGCACCTCACTCTGATATTTGTTCAGCAGAGACTCAGAATTTGCTGAACACCAGACACTCGCTCCTGAGGCATAGTTTGCTTTGGACATCTTCCAGTCACATAACAAACTGGCTATTCTTCACTTACACTATGTGCTGAGGTTGCAGCCTAGTGCTGAATCATTAGTGTGCAAGCAATTCTATCAATTTGAAGTTTTGTGGAACCGGATAAAGATCCAGACAAAGCTAGACAAAGTTACTGTTTTCTTTTTTGTTTTTTAATATAATTAAGCAGCTTAAACCAGAACCCTATAAGAGAAATAACAGTAATGATTATAGTAATAGTAAATAATAATAAAACATTTTTCAGTTAAAAATGCTACATTTCTTTTTTTTTTTTTTTTTCAAGTTTCTTTGAGTAGCTCAAAGAATGACTGAAAGGTATTTTCTTACTGAATTTCAAAAGCTTCTTTGCTTATATTTGTTTACTTTTACACTGATTTCTCCTTAGGTCTATGCAGGTGAAAATGTCTTCTAGCACACCAAGGCTTCATATACACTAACAAACACATTAGATGACAATATAAGCTGCTGCAATCAGCTAAGATCTCAATTGAAAGTCAGAATTCAAAAATCTCTGCCACACAACAGCTTTTAAAGTCTGATAGATTCAGTGTGACAACCCCTGATACCTTCCAGTGCACAGTCACGCCTATGGGCATTTAACTACCGTCAGTATGTCAAAGAGTCTGATTTGGACCACAGCAGCCAAGTTCAGCCAACCCCCAAATGGGCTGGGACTCCGTTTTCAGCCAAGACTGGGGCATGGCAAAGTAAAGAACTGGAGCAGCTGAAAGTCCTACCAGTGCAAGGCAGGACTTTTTATATTACCAGAGGTCAGAAACAAGGCTTTGGAAGAATAACGAGGAGGACAGCTTTTGACCCATGAGCTATCAGAAACCATTTAATACTTGAAGAATTTAGGAGACTCCAGACGTATCGGTTTGTGCATCTTTAAACACACAACATGTCTGGTTGTATGAAATGAGCCCAGCGAGATAATAGTTGACCTTATGATTCAGTTATATTTGTCAAAAATTAGTCATAAGATGTAGAAATATAGCACAAAACACAAGCAACACAAAAGAAACAGCCATTCCTCTACCTTGCTTCATACTCTTAACAGATAAAAGAAATTCTTCTACCATTTCTCCAATTTTAATATGCATGACTTTTTTAGCATCAGATTCAGAAAGAAATAAATGACTAAAACAACCATTTACATAAATGAGACCAAAAATTAGACATGATCAATAGCCCACCAAAAGCGACGAACAACTCCACATCAGGCCACTTGTATCAAAATAACTTCAGGAAGTACCACCCATGCGGCAGCGTGCTCAAATGTTGATGAAATGCATCAGAGCCATGAACTGTTCACAAGACCAGTGACAAATGAGGACAGGTTTAAGGAGCTGCCATCTCTAATATCAGTTAACATTGTCTAGTAGTCACTTGAGAAGATTTCTAGTGCCTGTGTCCAGAGCACTAGGGAATTATGGTTCAATTTTTAAAGTCCAGGTGTTGGTGGTTCTGTCAGCAGGCTTTAATATAACTATTTCTGTTAAGTAAAATCTTACATATCTTCTCCCTCCTAGTGAAGATCATTTTTATTCAATCACTGGACAAACACTAAAATAAAATAAAGTGATTATTTGTAGACTGTGGAAAGACAGTCTATGACTATGTTGTAGAGAGACTATGTTATTTTAATGCCTAGGTAACCTGTAGTCTCTCAAAATCTTTTTAATATTGTGTCAGAATATGTAGGAACAATTGGATTTCTATGCCTCAGTAATGCTTTTAGGGGATTATACAAATTATTCTTATATTTGTATTCTTTTCATCCCAAGACATTTGGAGGTCTTCATCACAAAGATCCTTATTTCCACTTTTCTTATATGAATCTCTTGACACTTTTTATGATTACTGCCTTGCTTTAAAAGTGGTTATTGAAAAAAAAAAAGTAGATCTTTTAAAATAATAAGCTACTAAAAATCATAGATCATGTTGTTTTCAGAATGTCTAAGAGAAAGTATACCACAGCTGGCACTGAATTCACAGGAGTAATCCTCTGATGTGCTTAAAGCCTTAACTTTTGTTATATTCATTGGGAATTGTTAAAACTAAGCATCTAGCTGGAAGCATTGAATAGCTGTACTTCTACAAAATACATAAAATAACAGACAATTAGTGAAATTCCTGAGTGAGAAATAGGGTGATAACACAGTAGTGAATTTTGTATGGCCTTATCTCCTACATTTTGTATCTCCTTAATCCAATGTTGAAATCCTAGGGATATTTTTAGATGTTTTTAAAAAAATATTTATTTTAATTTTATAGTTATTGCTGTTGCTGGGGTGGTTTTTTTTACATTTTTCTATAGATATTATTATTACTTTTTTAATTCAGAAAGGTCCTTGTGCCTAGTGAAGTATGCTGAGCAATCCAATGCTGGTGCAAGAACCACTCTAAGCCTCTCTAAGGCAGCTTCAGTCTCAGTTCAAAACATGCACAGCTCATCACTGCTCAGCACTAAATTCATTTTTCATTTTATCTTTACTTCTAAAAAACTGCTGCAGCAGATGATGAAAACAACAAAAAATGGTAATAAATAAGAGTCTATTGATACCTCAGTGCAATATCTCAAAGATCTCATGCTAAAACAAAAAAATCTTAGGAGGAAACAACCTAATAGAAATATCTTTTAATCTCTTTAAAATAACAAGAACAACATTCTAGCACTTTTTGGTAGTAGCATTGGCATTGACTATGGATATTTATGAACATCACTTAACAACTATTCCTCAGAGATGTCATTGCATTTTTCCTAGAAATTGCCCAGTTTCTTTGGACCCTATCCAGCTCTTTATCGACCTGCAGGTCAAAGAGTATACAGTGCACAGAGCAGATTTTTTCAGCACAGCAGTAGAGGGAACAAATGTTGATATTTGGTGGTTGAATACTACTAAGAGGCAGACACAAAAGCTCCTCGACATTTTCATGCATATATAGTTTCCAATATTGTTAGTACAATGGGAGAATCTCCAGAAGATGCATATATATAAGGATTTGCACAGATATTCCAATTTGAAGTGCTTATCTAGCAACATTAAAGAGTAATGACTTGGGATCAGAGTAGAGCAGAGGAAGCTATCCAAAGCAAGAATGGACACAGCCCCAAAGTGAAGAGGAGAGCCAAGAAAACTAAAGGCAGTATGTTGGGACAGGGAGGTATTTAATTCTCTGTGCTTCCATAAGAAAACTAAGTCTTGAGTTTGGAAAATTTCTTTGAGGAGGGAAATTACTTAGAATTATTGAAATGTCCCATAGCATCATCTGAAGTTAGCTAAAATCAAATCCTGATCATTCTGAATGAGACAAGGAATGAGATACGGGACTACATGAGTATTAATGCAGCCCTCAGGAGGAAACTCATGAAGTCACACAAAAGTTCACCCTGATGTAAATCGCAGTTACTATCCCTGCCCCTAACTTCATGCCTGGTCTTGGTCTAGTCATCTTTTTATTCCTTCTATGCCAACAGTGCAAATGTAGTCCTAATTCACATTAAAGCACCCATGAACGATGGAGATGAGAAGTCAAGCACTGCTGTTTGGTGAGAATATGTTTCGGACTTAATAATATTATGAAAAATTGGCTGTTAGGTGATATGTAGCTGACCACTCTGTATACCAAAAGGAATGGCAGGAGCTATGAGACCTTCTAATTGAAATCATAAAGAAAAGAATGTTTGGCTAGAAAAGCTATTGCTGCTCACCTGCTGCAATCTCTGCTGTGTATAATAACACAGCTCCAGGCAATAGACTACAGCAACAGCAACACTGCTGCCAAAGGCTAAGAGAAAACTCTATGAATCTATATTTCTGTATCTGTGCTTATCACATCACCTGAATTTAAATACTTAAGGAAGACCATACAATCAAGGTAGACACACAACTTCCAAAAATACTTAGGCTTACCCACCCTACCTTTTCAGATTGGATATACTAGTTAACATTTGGAATCCACTCCAGACCTATTTTCTAAAGATTTTCTACTGGTTTTTTTCCCAGTGATGTGTAGTTCAAATGCTGAGTTAAAAATACACCTAAGCTCATTGAAGGCTTCAATAAAGAGAAAAATGCACTGACAGCTACAGGGATATGGCAGTGTGATACTTCCTGCTTCGAAATAAGTATTTTGCAACAAAGGAGCCTCTCTCATAAACTGCCCTGTGTAATGATATCCAGCCTGTGGAACTGCATACAGAATGACTGGGACTCCTCATGACATTAATGCAAGCATATAAGTGCAAAGGGAAAAACAGAGCAAGGATGAAATCCCAGTGGATTGTAAGGAAGTAAAGGAATCCTAATGGAAAGTGGAAATTAATGGCTCTGAAACTCTCCAGTCAGGGAGAGCAGTGAATTACTAAATAACTATCCTGTCATGCCAAAAAGTTCAGTACTCTGCAGAACAGACTGATAACTTCCACAGTCACAGGCTCCACTTCATTCTGAAGAACATAATAAAAACATGTACTTAGTTGTCATGGATATTTATGTTAGTTGGCAAGAGAAAACGCACATGACAAACACTTCTGCTGCTCAAGGCCTGTCTGTGCACAATAAATTATAAAATATATTCATTTTTTCACTGCAAAACTATTTGTGGACGCTTATATTTGAAAATCCAAATGTTCCTGCTTAACCTCCTTCTCTAGTTAATGGAATGGACTGGATTTAGACAATCCATTTTTTGAAAATATATAACTTATAGAATATTTCAAGTAGTCATTCTCTGTTCATTTTAGAACTCCAGAGATTTCCTATGAGGATTTTAGCAAAACAGTTGCTCATTACTTGTCAACTACCTACCAGATATATGGTGTTACACACACTCTATTCATGAAACCGCAGTCGGCGTGCTTTCTGACATATCATTTAGAACTGTCATTTGACTTGCTTTGCAAAAGAACTCAATGCAAAACAGAGCAAAACTACTGGATTTCTGTGGAAGAATACCCTACGCAAGAAAGCTGGGTGAAAAATTACATAGTGATAAGCGAAAGACAGGGAACTGATGAAATGTGCTTTCAGGAATGAGTTAGTATGGCTAACATAGCTGAAAGGAAATTAAAGAGCAGATGATGAAGATTGAAAATGAGCAAATGTAATTATAAAAAATGATGTCTTAAAGCATTAATGAAAATGAAGTATTCTCAGGAGAAAGAAGTAAAACTGCTTTCTCTATTGGAAAGGTTTTTTCCAGTTCCCTTAAACAGGCCTTAGGGACCTTGCTGTTGGCCCCTAACTTATTCTCTCAAACCAACTCTTTTCTGGCTGTCTCAAATTCATTGTTAACATAGTAGTGTATATGAAACAACACTGATTGTCTGAAAAATGCCTTTTATATAACAATTTGCCATCCAGTCTAGGAGAATAAATCATATCACATGACTATACATATAATCTAATACATATAATCTAAGCTCCACAATCCTCTGATGAAGGAGGAGAAGAAATAATTTACAATCAACTGATAAAAATCTAAACTGGTTTGAGCATGAGATCCATCCTCTAGCTACAGATAGCAAGGACATTTCTAAGTAAGTTGTGCATTACTGACACTTTATGCATATGCAGAAAACAAGAAGGAATATTTGCAAAATTAAGTCTTGCTACACAGCTGAAGAAGTGATGAAGACGAGATCTGCAAGGCTATGGACTGGTTTGAGGCTGGAAAGAAACAGAGATGATGATGATGAGCAAGAAGTGATTTGCAGAGCTCTTTAAGGCAGACAGATGACAACCAGAGCTAGAATTAATCTTTATGATCACAGGCAAATTAATAAAGAGGTTAAGAGAAGACTTACACAAGTGTCAGGAAAGCCGGTTTGTTTTTCTCTCAGCAGGCTACCAACCAAACTGGGAAACAACAACAGGTTTGAAGGAAAATGTTGCAGGGAGTTCTGTGATTCACCCACCCCAGCATGTTATAGGGCCTTCTAGCCTCATAGATGGTACTTTCAAGCAAACAAGAAATGATTTCACTTTCACTTTTTCAAATCATGATCCATCTGAGACAGCCTTTGGGTAAATATGGTGCTTCACATCCTTAGCACCACACTTACTTCAGCTGCAAAATGAACATACACTCATTAAGACTTTTTCCTCGTGGAATTTGAATTGAATCAGTTCTACAGAAGGTCACATATAATTTATAACAGTCAGTGGGGAATATCCTTTCAAGATTCCCCTCTACATATCACATATATATTTTATACACACACACCAACACACACACACACAAAGTATTTTTCTGACATGTTGTCACCTGCACCTGAGGACTTTGTAGTGGATATTAGGAGCTTTGCAACAGCAGCTGACTGAACTGACATCATTATAGATAGAGAGCAAGCACAAAACCTTGTCAGTAGTACTATTTAGTGCAAAGCCTCAATGTCAAGGGTATAAGACTAAGAGCTCCTGGAGCCTATGCAGCCGTCAGCCTTCAAATGTGAAAATGCAGATTCCATTTCTAAGACATAAGCACAAAGCCAGGAAACATTATTCCATTGCATAATAAAATCTATACTTGCTATATTTAGAATAGCCAATGATTATAATGCCTGAAGAATGATTTATAAACCACAGTCAACATATATGCTAAATCAGATTTTGATTTTAAGACATAAGCACCCAACTAGAAGATTATTTTATTTACATGCATAATAAAATAGCTGTTCTGTTTAGGATAGCTAATGGCAATGAGGATAAAATGATGTAAATTCATTCTTGGAGAGAAGGCATTTCTCAGAGCTTCTGAAAACATACTTTGATCACAAATAAACTCATCAACTGCCTTTTCTTTTGGGTCCATTTTGAAGGTTTTCTCATCACTTTCTTTATCTTCTTAGTGAAAGTGAATCCCATGTCCACACAGTTCTCGTTATTATTGTTCCTTGAGTTCTTTCTTGGCAAGTGTATTATTAAGTTAATAAGGTTTAACTTTGATCTCTTTTTTGAACGAGTCAAGCTATGTGATCTATTTTATGCTTTCTCAAACACTTCATCACTACATATAAAAGCACTATCTTTCTGACACACCCCTGTAGCATCTATAATATGAAAAGTAGGAACATTAACTAATGAATGAGCATCTCCAGTTCCTTTCTATCTAATTCTTTTTGTATATATTAGAAAAGAAAAATATGATCAATATGGTATATTCTATTACCACTGCAATAAGCATTCATATGGGTAATATCTATCATCAGCTCTAATGGGAAGGACATACTGTGCAGAATGACATCACAATTCGAATAGCAGATCCAACAGTATGCTCAGAACACTGACTGATATGTGTTGAATAAATATGGAGAAAAATCATGTGCAAAATGAAAGCTTCCCACAAAGACAGTACTCTTGTGAGGACAGATATGTACGCCTCTATATAACAGCCTGAGTCAACCTCCTGGTGGATGCCAGGGAGGAATATTTTTGCACAGTAAGAATATGCTTACTCATCTACAGAGCATTTTCCTACTGTCTAGTGATTTCTGATTTAGGAAATTCCTAAGCCAAGAAGCTATATTTGCATTTATTGCCACTGCTTTTCCTTCTATTAATTTGTCTAGTTGCTTAATTCACAACATCATGTGGCACCCACCCAGAGCAGAATTGTATCTTCTTTTGTTTGCCTGGGACCTAGCATATACTGGTTTTGTTACAGAAATAAGAAACAAGGCAGTGTACAACACTTCTATTGCTCAAAACCTACCTTTTCAAAAAAATCCACCTCATGAGCATAATGACTTGTCATGGCTTTAGAAACGAAGTAACTGAAGTAAATGCACATATAAGCACTATTGACAAAAATACACCTTTATGTCAAGGAATATATGGAGCGAACGATGCAGAAATAATACAGTATATCAAGGACTAGAAACAGTATGAAAGTGTTTATGTGGATTATTTTGAACTAAATCAAAGAATATTAGAGAAGGAAAGAACTGAGATAAAATATTTGATTTTTTTTTGTTTGAAAAAGGTCCTTTGTCTCCACAACATGTTCTTTTTCAGGAACTTGAAGAGTCCTTCACTTCCATCTGTCATTTTTTCTCATTTTGATCTCTTCTGTCAGGCCAGTAAACATCCCTTTTTTATATTCCTCTAGTTGCTCTTATTAGATGACCAATTGCTCAATGCCATCACATGATCACTGTCCTTTACCTTTACCTTCAGGTTATCTCAAACTTTTTCCAACTGTGATTATCCATAGGAATAGATAGTGACCAAGGTGATTCATCTGTCCTTAAGCCTCTGTTGTTGCTGTTCAGAACTTTAACTATGGAAATTAAAAAGACAAGTTAGCAGGCAGTTAGACCCCCACTCAGAACGAAGACTGTATTCTAACACTGGTATGTAAAGAATCCTAAACATCATTGACAAGAATTTTCTAGCCGAAGATTTTGAAAATCATCACAAGTAGTGAGTATTTAGATATTTTCTGAGCAGCCGAGCACTCTCCTGACCTTAGTATCTTTATTTCAGAAGCAAGAAAAGGTGTCACGTAAGGCATAATTTGCATTTACTTAAGTAACAGAATTATTTCTAATCAACTTCTAATTCAATGTTTCTTTCATAATCAGTGGAGAGAGAATTCAGGCACACTGTTAAAGTATGAAAAGACTTCTGAGCTAATTGAAAATAAAATAAAGCAAAGCAAGTTGTCGCTAAGTTTATGAATAGTCTTCTGAACTAAAGACAAACAGTGTTAAGAATGCCTGGGCTTGGAAGTATGAGGAATGATAGGGCTTCAACAGCTCAGCAGAGCTTATCTGAAACAAAGTGGAATAAGATTTGACACCATGCCTGGTAAGAAAAATAAGGGTTTTTTTTTTTTGGGTCTGTCTGCTAAACCTTATAATCTATGTTGTTCAACAACTCCTTTTAGACAGCACGTGGAATGTCAAAACTGTGGATACACCAAAAAACATATATCCTAGGTGACAGTCCATAAGTGTGAGCCCATATCCTCTAGATCTTTCTTTGTCCTGCTCTCGCCATCATACATCTAAATAATTTAACTGGCCATAAGGACAAACATGGTTCCTTCACTCCCTCTTACCTTCTTGGAGAGTTTTTCTTAGACAGAGTTTGCTTATAATTTTATGAGTAATTATATGTCACTATAAGACATTTACTAACAGCCATGTCACCAATATTCACTTTGTTTCAGGAGTGAATGCAATAGAACAAGAGGGAAAGGTCCTTCTTCCCACCTATGTATTATAGTGTTATTCCATCTTTCTTCTGAATGATTTGGAACTGTAAGTCAGGGCATACATGGCAGATTGAAGGACCTCCAGGTCTGGTAGTCCACATAAAAAAAAGGTCTGTGAGACAGTACTAGTAGAACTTGCATGTCTGCAAGAAATCCTAATATTGATGAGCATGTCCTTGATTCACACAGAAACAGCAAAGCAACTATCTACCTATGAAGGCTAAAAGGGGTCCTATTATTGGGAAAGCAATATCTTCTAACGCTTACTGGGCACGAAAACCATGCTCATTTACTGTGAAACACAAAGACAGTCCTTCCTTGCAAAGTGAGGGCTTTCCTGAGGCATTATATGCACCTAAAACTGAATTTTATATGTTCTTTACACTTACTTTGCTATTAATGCTCTCATGAAATTAATTTCAGGCATATTTTAAGTTTTAAAAGTATTACTGATACTTAAGAGTCCTGGGAGGTGTATTCATTAGGCAGAGATGGCTCATTGCTGCAGGTAGTTTTATAATAGTTTTGTACTGACAGAAATTACTTACCAAGGCTTTCAGTGATATAAAAAAATGACTTGCTCAGATTTATGCTGAAGAATAATGAAATCCTTGCTAAAGTTTCTTCAGAGGACTCTTACTTCACTGATTTACTGGAGACAAACACCTTCCTAGAACTTGTGCTGATTAAAATTGACAGGTATTGACAATGTGAATTTATTTTTGGTGTGATCAAGGTCATCTGATGCTCCACTCCTCATAAAGGCAGTTCCATAATTTCAGTTTTTCCTTTTGCTTAACCTGTCACAGATAAATTGCAAGTATACAGAATGGGATAGGGCACAAGCAACTGGAATGGCATAAAGAAAAGATGCCAGCCACAGCGGTGTTACCACTTCAAGCACATCGCTCTATCACTTTCATGTCTGATTTGCCAAAACTTCATAGTCTGTGCTTATAATGGTGATAATGTACCCACAGCTCTTAATGTACCCATAATGTACCCACAGCTCTTCATGTGCTTTTTTACATTACAGATTATATAAAACAATAGGAATTGAAAATTCTCTCTCTCTTAAATAACTCTTAAATAATTTCTGAGCCCTGGGTTTCTCTGGGTTTCAGAAGTCACTATCACCCTGATCCACACAACTTTACTGAACTTGTGATCCCTTATGTGAGATCTCTTTCAGATTTCTGGAGTGTCAATGAGCTTGTCACCTGCCCTCCCTTTATACACATCCCTTTGTTCAGGGCACATAATAATAAAAGACTCAGCAGGAGACATTAAACTTCTGTTTCTCATTCATGCCCATTTTTCATAGTGAGTAGCTTCAACATCCCTTCAAGGTATGGATCACCAGAATAAATATAATTAATATAACAATTAATTTCACAAGTAGATAATGCTTTCTCTTTTTTTTTTTTGTAAGTTTTTCAAGAGTTGAAGGGTTTAACACCATCTATGCTCATTTGATCTACACCAAAAGTTTCTCTGATGAAAAATTTAAGATCTTTTCCTTACTTTAGTACTGATTTATGACATATTCAGCAAAAATGCAACTAAAATAATAAAGTATAGCAGACCTAATGTGCCAAAAGTGTGCATACAAGTGGAGAATAATTCATCTCCAAGATAACCTTCGCAATTGAAACCAGCCTACTATGCCCTTTTATGCTTATTTTTGCTACACATGAGCTCATTTGTTACATTCTCATATGTAACTTTGCGCTTCCTAATGGTAAAGGCTCAGTTTTAATGTTATCATTAATATAACAGTATAGAAACAGAGTATGCATAGAATTTTTCTAATGATATTTCAAGTGATATTTCTAATGATATTTCAAGTGATATTTTTCACTTCTTAGTAGTAAGTCAATAACTTTTTAAATAGACAGATATTATTTAAGTTTGAGATCATTAATGTGAAGCTAAAATCTGAAAAATCTAAACTACTCATATTTTACACCCAAATGTTCATATAGACTTTGAGCTTCAATGCACTTCAATCAGTCTAGACAAGGACTTTCAAAACAAAATCCACTTAAATATTTTGTTCAAAAGCTCAGCATTATTTACTTATTTTTGCTGCACTTCTACATTGATCTGACACACTAATATATTCATATGAAGTAAATGTTTCTGAAAGATTTGAACAGTTTGCGCACTGCAAATGTGCAATGCTTACTTCCAATGTACAATCTTTTTTCTTAATTCATCAGTTACCTAATGGGAGCATATTTGTTCACATTTCACTATTCTAGAATGTGAAGTATATATTCTTGTATACTTGGCACAATATTGTTTTTCTTTCTTCAGAGTTAATCTTCAGGTCTTTATCTGATGCTAGAAATTCTCACAATGAAGTCTACATGAGTCGTAGCATCATAAATATTCTGTCATTAATAAATAATAATCTCATGCTATATTATTTTTTAGGGGGAAATGCATATTCACTATGTATAGTGAAATAAATCCCCCTGTGCATTACAGTGAAACTGTGTATGTCTCTGAGGCTACAGAGAGAGTGATACAGACTGCAGACAAGATCCTATCTGAAGAGAATGTAGTCCTGAGGCAATGCAGACAGGGGGACTTCGGTGCGCTCTAGAGAAATTGTCAATGCTTGTAGGAGCATAAAGAAAGGTCTGGAAGGCATTCGGTGACATAGCCATCCTTGCCAAAGGATCAGCAGCTAGAGGCACGTTTAAAAGCTAGAACCCATTGACTCAGGCAGCAGGTGGGGAAGGCTGGTGATGCTAAGTCTGCAGGAAACAGTGGCCAGGCGAAAGCATTAACTCCTGAATCTTTTCCAGCTCTTAGTCCAGTTGTTGGCATTTGCTTTTGATGACAGGCTGGAAAGAACAAACAGCAGCACCTCATTAACAGGCACACACTGTAATTAAAAAAAAAAAAAGAAAAAAAAGATGAACATACAGGAAATGTCTATCATTTTCAAAGTAAAGCTTACACAGCAAAGCACTGCACATCAAGATCCTGTTCGATTTACCAGGGCTTCCTAAGACAAAAATGATATTGTGGAATCACCAAAATAAGCACTCGGATATGTAACATTCATTATTTTGTTGGAGACTGGATGCCTGCTAACATAGCAAAATCAATTACCCATTAAACGTTCCCATAATTAGAGCTGAGAAGTAGGGATTTCTTTGTACCAAAGACTGTTAACATCAGAAAGCTACTAAGTATTCTACTAACATATCAAATAAAAGACAATCTAGGAGGGTCACATATTGTCACCTTCTTAATTAAATATGTGTTCTTATTTCCTGGTGCGTGCATAGTCAGTTTACAGTATCTTCAAAGTGGTTTTGCATGCATAACTAACAGGAGGAATACTTGAAATCACAATTATAGTAATAATTCTACCAACTGCCCAGTTTTGTAAACTTTCTCATTTGAGTCATCATTCTGGATCCAAGAATATTAAAAAGACTATGAATATGTGGTTTCACAATTTGTTATAATGGCATTATAATCTATACAACAAATGTGTTGTATAGATAGTGTTTTCTTAAATAATCGTACGATTTCTTTGCTTTCTGCTTTATGATACACTCAGGTATTGATTTGTTCAGGAGAATGGTAGTCAATGAGACTCAGTACAGATGTTGTGGAAAACAGTAGCATCCCTGAAACAGACATTTCACTAATTTCTTCAATATGAGACACTCAGCCATTGGGCATGCCAGCATATGAGCTGCCTTTGGAGAGTCCAAAGGAATTTGTGAAACTCAATGATAAAAATGTGAGCTCACAAAATACTCATTTTGCTAGCAGGTCTGAACCTCATTCATGAGCTCAAGAGTGTTTTCATATTGGAATTGTTTTTTAGAAAACAGTTTTAAAGAGGATGAAAAATCCTGAAAGAAAAGAGAAGGGAGATAAAGTGTGAGAGCTCTTGTACTTAAAATAAATGTGATTTGTCAGGATTATAATCATGTGTACTCTGCACAGGGAAAGACAGAGTTAAAGGACACTTTTACTTTCAAAAGTGGAAAAAAAGTTTTTAAGATCAATCTGCATTTATGAAAGTTGAGAAAAATAATCTGCTGGTAGCTCACAGCACATTGAAAGGGAGATTTTTTTTTTCACTTTTCTGTTTTGAAAGAAATTCCATCTAGAACCTCTACAAAAAAAGAAGCCTCTGGATTTCCTTTTCTGAGTGCCACATGGCAAAAGTTGCATTTCAAAGTAAAGTGTCACATTCTCTACCCTTCAGAATTTAGGTATTTCTTAATCACTATTTTTTTTTGCATGTTCATGTTATTTTTTCCTTTACCCTTTTCTTTCCGTAAGTTGATAGCAACCCTAATAATGACCACCTCTTATTTAAAAGCTAGGCAGAGACCAACTCAGTGGGTCTTAAAAAGTCAATCGCGCTGCAACCAGAAGCTGCAGTGAGCAGTGAAGTAGATGATTGCTTTCACAGGGCTTGTCTTTAGTAGGCAGTACTTCACAGGGGTGTTTGAGGTCTATGTGTTGTAAATACATGTGCTTCACAGGCCTCCTTTCAAGCACACTGATGGACAGTTAACCCTCAAGCATAAATAAGAGAAGGGCTGACTTAGGCAAAGCACTTAAAAAAGCCTCTCATTATTGCAAAGTGCTTTGTATTTCCTTTCAAAAGAGGCGTTTTCTGGGCTTGCACATGCTATACATCCCCAAAAGGTTGGAAGATCAATGAGAGGCTTCTCTGTAATGTTCAAATACCATCTCATTGCTCTTCAGACCACTCTATCCATATTTGAATACAAACCATGGCCAGAGGTTAATTGCTGCATCCTAGTGATTCATCTTTAAATTCTACTGGAGAAAGGTCCTTTTGTGTAAACCAATTGTATATCCCACGTTTCTCCCACCAGTGCAGCATAGGATGTTTCAGGATATCCTTTAGTCTGGGAATCCACAGTAAGCTGCTGCTTTTCCACAGTTTACCTCTGACATTGCATCAGCTGAACACGCCTCTGCCAGAGCTTGTTTTCTTTTTTTTTCCTGAGAGCAATACCACCTGGTGTGTCCCATGCACAGAAATCAACCTTTAAAAGCCCTCGCTTCATTATTTTGCCTTTTTTCAGTCCTGATTGAGCCACAAGGGCAAAGGGCAGGGAGCCTGGCGGCATGGGATTATGGGCAGACCTCAGACTGCAGCAGTGAGGAAGCTGTTCAGAGAATGTTACTGAAGAATGAATATTTATGATTTCTTATCCCATAACCTATTTCAAAGGACAAAACCCACAGCACAATAACGCTCAGGGCCTGGCAAAACCCACAAAGCAATAAAAATCATTTATTCTGTAAAAGGGGAGACCTGTGTGAAGGTAATTGAAGGCAGATTTTGACCATGTCTTTGATATTGCCTCTGACTTAACTCTAAATCTAAGGTCTTTGCTATGTCTGCACTATCCCTGCGGTAAAGAACCAACCAAGCTGGGTGGATGTAGATAAGAGCAAAACCTATCCTATAATGGAAAGTTTGGGTAATAGATTCTTTTATTGGGGGAGAATGGAGAATATAACATACCGCCTTTACATTTTCATCAATTCTTTCTTGAATTCTAGATAAGAATATTTTATTCTATTAAAAGAATAGATATTTTGAATGTTTCAATTTTGAAAAACATCCCTAGCAATTAGATACCAATGACTCACCTTTGCTGCTTTCTCTCTACAAATTTCTAATCCACTGTAGATCAGCCAGGGAGCCCTTGATATAGGTTAAGGCTGACTGGCTGGTGCTGCTGCTTGTCCTCCGGTGTGCAAAGGCAGAGATGGAGCTGAGCTGCAGTCCTTGAAGATTTCGGGAGGAGACTTGGAGGAGGTCCCTTCTCTAAGCACTCATATACATCCAGGATGATATTGCGAATTTTGAATCTCAGCATCCCAAAGTTTTGTCCTTCATGACTGCAAGATTTCTTTCATCTGACCTTCTTCTAGGATATGAAGGGGATTGTACTGACTGAATTTAAGATTGGTAACAGTTTACTTTCTCCTCCTTTTCAGATGAATCAGCTTTAACTCTGCAGTCCCTGTGAGTGTGTGCGTGATTGAAAAATGTGCTTCCAAAACACAGCCAAAATACAGAGATACTCTGGAAGAGAGCAACATGATAGCATAGCTTATTAAATTATCTGAAACCCTCCAAGCTGAATTTGTTCATTAGGATTTGGCATATCGGACATTATAGCATAACCTAGCATTTAACTTTGCCTGGATGTAAACTCTATTTAGAAATATATATTTATATATGTATATATATACACACACACACTCTTTTTTTTTAAGAAGAACAGCTTCCATATTAATATTCTTTCTCTTCTTCCTTGCCACACTGCATGACACTGCATGTTGTCCTGGCTCTCCTCCTCACCACCCACGAACCAAAAGATTAAATTCTTTGGCTTTGGTCTCCACATGGAACTGTATGAGTTACCAAGCAGCACCAGCTAACCCTTCTGTATTATTCTTCACTGTAGCTTTGGCTTGCTAGTTGAACAGTAAATCTTCAGCTCCTTTCTCTCAACAACCCCTCCTTACTTGCAGGGTCAAGCAGAGAAAACCTCCAGCCCCACCAAACAGAAAAAACTTTCAAAATGAAAAATGCTCAAGGCCTCTACGGTCTCCCAGGTGTTATATTGTAGTGGTGCCTGGCTCAGCCAGGATGCCAGCAAGACATTGCACATTTCTGACTTGCTCAGACAGGTGAAAAGAAAATAGATGGTTCTTGCATAAAGCCTGTTTTATTGATCTGCATACATCTTCCTTTTAGTAATTAACTGTGAAACGTCTCAGATTCTTTTAATAATGTCTGCTAATTCTTTTTGCAGTTACAAAGAGAAACATCCCTCCCTGCATTTCAAACTGCAGAAGTTCCAGATCAGTAATGATCATTTTTGCATGTTTAAGAAAAAAAAATGAATGAATTTTGGAGAGTGGCATTTCAAACATGTAAACTCACTTATATCTAGTGAACTAAAAAGTGGTTCAAAACCAGATGATGTTACTCAGATTTACCCCCATTCTCAGAGTCCTGAGATTGTCCCCACATGGGCCAAGGCCTCTTGGATCGGTCCCATTTGTGCACAACACTGTCCTGGCACATTCATAAAAGTGAAATTTACTCATAGCTAGCCCTCTTTCTGAATCAAATTTCTATGCTGCCTCAGATCAATACCCCAGACAAACAGAAGCAACTTTTGCTGGCTACACCCAGCTAAAGGAATAGAGCAGTAAGGGAAAGGTCACTTTCCAGTTGTCATGGCTACTTATAAAACAACAGCTATTGAGGACCCACCAACACCATGGTACAATGGCCAAGCACATTGACTGCAGAAATCCCTGGTAAAACCTGCATGCAAATTTGGAGCACAACTTGACAGGTTTATTACAACCCCTACTGCGTCAATGCTAAATTAAGCAAGCTCCTTGACAGAGACTTTATAAAGTTTTTTGGGGAAATGAAAATGCCTAATCTACTCACTAAATAGAAAGTTTTGGCATGATCTTATTCGAACATGAATACTGCTATAGAAGACCTCTATGGTTTTTTTACCTAATTCATGGTAGCAGGAGGAATGCCCTCCTGTACAGGTGCTCTCATTTGATGCAGTGGTGGGTAGGACTTCCTTCAGAAGATTCATGAGTTTGTTCTCTGGCATGCCCTTAAACAGAAAGTAAACAGCCCCAGGAGAAAATAGCTGTGCTTCAAGGTAGCAGAGCTATGGCAAGCAGCAAGATATTCTGGATGTTAAATATTTCAGTGCAAATAAAAATGACTCATATAAGACCTAGACTTATCCAGTCCTCTATGTTGAAATACCTGGCTCCTAAATCTCCTCCTCCTCTCTTTGCCTTTGGAAATCTTTTTCTAAACAGAATCAGTCAAGAAATAAATCCATCGCTCTCTCTGAAGACATCCCTTTTCATAGTATCTGGCTGATGAAGAAAGAGTTCAAGGAGAAGAGCAACCTCTGATAGCAGCCTGTAATAGTTTCAGACACATCTCTCAATTCAAAATGCCTTCTACAGTGGTCAAAAAAGAGATTTCTCCCTCTAGTCTCCTTCTTTGGCAACACAGACCAAAAGAAAGATGCCCAGAATTTTAGTTAGTGTTGCCTGTATTTTTGTTTTAGTTCTTTCCTGGTTCAGAAAGTATACATCTTTCAAAAAACTTTATATTTTAGCACAAAATGATGGTTATTATTGTTTTGATTTTCCAATATGCAGTAAGATGGCATAAGATTATTTAAGGATAAAAGCAGCCAGTAAGTTGAAAGGTAACCTGGAAAGTTCTTTTAAAAATGTTCAGGGTAAACTTTTGTGAAAGTGATTACTATGCTGTGTGGACTACGTAGGTGTTCACATATTCATAAAGCATCTCTTTTTAAAATTGATATCACAGTTAAACAAAAAGATGCTTTGTTTATAAGGAAATATAAACAGCACTATGTACTATATTTGCAAACATTAATAGTATAATAGTTTGGGTGTAGTAGTTAAGCATATGTATATAACAAAAAGTTACAGACATATCTCAAAAACTGCTCTTTTCTGAAGAGTCATTTGCAAAGTCAGTTAAAATTAATCAGTGTGTGTACTGGCATTCAAAAGAAGCAAATCCACCTTCTCCCAGGTGCCAGTTGTTAATTCCTCCCTTCTTCTCTGCATAGGCTCTAAAACGTAAGTGGGTGGGAGATGAGCCCAGTAAGCAACCTGAAAATGAATCATAACGTCCTAACAGAATGGTATTTTGGCTGGATCCGGTTCCACACGACTGCATGAGCGCTAATGCAGCCATAAGTTCTGATTTGATGATGTGGGCTGGGTTTTAAGAGGTATGGACAGGCACTGGATATTTGGCAGTTGTGTGAGCTTAAATCAGCTTAAACTCCTTGTAAAACTTCATCATAAATAAAATTAATGGCAAAACTCCACTCAAAAGAAGAGCAACTGGGTGTAAAATGAATGTTTTCAGATGACTAAGAAGATGTTTTTTGTTTTGATTCATCTTTAATTAGATGAGAGACAAATATTGCTTCACATGCTGTTAGGGTTCCAGTACAAGCCAATCAGCAATATAAAGTTCAATGTTATTTACATTTGTTTTTTCTCCCCCTCACTCCCCAGTGCATTCCGGTCTTCCCACTCATTAAATAGTCACATACAAGGTTTTTTTGTTGTGGTGTTTTTTTTTTTTTTTTCATTTTATTAAAACGTGAAGGAAAATTCCACAGCTAGTCCTCACAAAAAAACATACAAAATTTTATGATTTAACCAACTCAGGAGCACAGGATGCACTGGATACCCCGAAATATTATTATTCAATAGCACTCATTGTACCACCAACTTGCATAGCAATCTGTTAAGTGAGAAAAATATATATTCATCCATTGTTATCCTCAAGATGCAGGACTTCTCCTCTGCTACCTCCGCAACAGTCTTATTTCAAAGACAAAAAGCTCCTTAAGATGAACCTAAAATAACACATTTTGCCTTGGGATGCAGATTCCAGAGACAGTTGTCCACAGCTCCATAGAGTGTCCCCAAACCAAGACACTTAGGTAGAAGTTCCTTAAGTGAGAATAAAATTATTCTACAGTTTTACCTCCTAAGGTTTATTTTTACAGAGATGAAAGAGAGAGAGAAAGAGAGAAAAAGGGGAAGAGAGAAAGAGGGAGAGGAAGAGAGAGAGGAAGAGAGAGAGGAAGAGAGGAAGAGAGGAGAGGACGGAAGAGAGGACGGAAGAGAGGAAGAGAGGATGAAAGAGAGGGAGAAAGGAAGGAAGGAAGGAAGGAAGGAAGATTGGACTGCTTTGGATATGCTTTGAATAGGAACCTTTCAATGTTAGTACCATAAATTTTTCCATAGAGGAGGTTAGTAAAACCAGCATGGGAAACGTTGTCCTGGACATGGTAATAGTCAGATATCTTTGTAATGTTGTCACTAAAACATGAAAAAGCATGCTATTTAGACTGTACTTTATTAAACTATAGGACTATAAACTATAAAAAGCTCTTGTAGAAAATATTCTTTGATTGGGTGGTGATGGAATGATGGCTTATTTAAGTTAAAATTAAATAGAAGAATGTGTTCTAAGTGTCCCTGCTGGAGCAGGTGTGTTGGACTAGGTGATCTCTAGAGGTCCCTTCCAACCTCAACCATTCTGTTATTCCATGAGTATTTTGACTGAGAAAATATTAATAAGTTTAAGAATGTTCATGGATGAAGGCTCACAGAAAACCTGTATGAAAATGATGTGTCTTCATGTCAAAGGAATTAACCGGATCAGGAATCTCTACACCCTAATGAAAACACACACACACAAATAAATAAATAAACTTGCACAAAGAACAACCTGATCTACTGGAATAAGTGGGGAAGAGAGTTTGAAAATAAGGATACTAGAAATTAGAAAAGAATAGAAAAGGCACAAGCAATTTGCTTGGAATTAAAGGAATGCAACAATTAACTGACTTAACCCTTCTGAAGTAAATTAGAGATCAAAGCTGTCCAGTCATATAAAGAAGTTAATACAGAAAACAGCGAAGAAGGTGAGTTAGTTATCTGTGCTTAAGAAATAGATAATGAGTGTGAGGTAACACTAGTGTGTTACAAAGCTAAGTATATTGTGGTTAGCTTTTCAAGACTGACAGTGATGTTGAAAACTGATATAAAATGAAACCAGAAAAGGACTGTACATGTATAAAACTGAAAATTGTCACAGCGGCAGTGGAGGAAGAACTTATTGAACATAGGTTCAGAGGTAGGATAATTTTCTCAGAATTGGTACTGAAACTGTAAATTCAATAGCAAGTATTTTAGCAAGTCTTTCTGTAAAACTGAATGTAAATAATGAGGTGCCTATATGTAGGAAAGTGACATGAGCAATTTGAGACATTTTAACCTAACCTCCAACATAGCAGGCTTCAGAACAGATCTAGAAGGAAGAGATAACTAAGGGAGCTGAGATGAAATTCCACATGGATTGTGAAGGTGAATTCATGTCTGATTTGGTAGTGTTCTGTGATGTCTTCTTTCACAGAAAATGCAGTAAGTCATATATATCCAAATTTCAGTAAATACTTTCCTGTTCTTCTGTAAATACGGAAATAATATAAGCAGAAAACCTAACAGAGCATGATGGATAATATTTGATACTCTAATTTCATTGTTCTTATGTAACAGTCCTTTAAAGGAGTCAGCAGCTGAGGTATAATGCATGTAAGGAGGATGAAGTTGTTCCTTCTTTTGGAGATAAGAAACATGCCTGAAAGTAAGGAACTTTGAGAGCCTGCGACTTGCAGTAAACAAAAGAGAGTGAAAAAGAATACACACTAGCCTGGGAGCTGCAGTTCAAGCAAAGAAAATTACAAATTGCCCTAAAGATGAGAGATGGAAGGCAGGTCTCAGAGGTGACAGATTTGAGCAGATTAGAGGTGACTAGGCACTTTGCTACAAGTGAAAGTCATTGAGCTAAGCCCTGAGGCAAAGGCCATCTGCGAGGACAAAATGGGTAAGAGAATTGTATTGATTACCCACTTTTTTTTTCTTTCCCTACTTTGTCTTACCTATCCACAATGGGTTTTCTCTGCTTTGGAAGTTAATTATTTATATTCTAATTAAATCTGAATTTTTGAGTTTAAAAGTTTTTCGCCTTCCTGAGGCAACAGTAACTTGCCTGCTACATTTCAAAGTTGTAGCTGACTCAGGGTCCTGTCAGACTGGGGAAGAAGACAGGAAAATTAAAATGGGAAGAGCTGAAGGAAAGGATATTTGGAGGGAAATAGGTAGCAAGTAAAGTTTACCATTTTTTTTTCATTAGTGACAATGATACTAGTGGAGTACAAGCTCATGAAATCTGGGCATGCCACGACATGGAAAGTAGTACAAATACATGAAGTGTTGAGCTGTAGAATCACAGAATCATTATGGTTTGAAACAACCTTCAAGATCATCAAGTCCAACCATAAACCCATCCCAACTGGAGAAACAATATGAACCTCAGGAACACTACCCTGCCTTCTTTCAGACTTTTCCTAATTTTCTTCCTGCTGGTGCTTTTTGATAAAACAAGCAGCAAAGTTACTTCTTGAGGGCTGTTTCAATGGGACAAAGCACAGTTTGGAAAGAGAGGGGAAGTAGGGTGGTTTCAGGTGATAGGATCTCAGGAGGCCTTCCTTGCCGCAAAAGTTCTGTCATGTGCTCCTCAGAGGCCACTGGCACATATATAATCCTCGTTTTAGTGAAGTTCTTGAGATGTGCCCTACACATAATCTGTTTCCTTTGGCTTTCTCAGCAGTGACACCAGGCTGTAGAAACAGAACATTTTCTTGTCCTGCAAAAAAAATTTAGCCATGACCATACCAGGAGGTAACAAGGAAAGGTAACCCAAGATCTGCCAGCACAATAACTTATCTCTGTGTTTGTGACAGCTTCCCCTGCCCTTCCTTAAATCCCTGCAGGCTGCAGCTCTAAATCAAGCCTTGCTCCATGTCAATGTGGCTACACTACACCTTTTTCTGCATGTGTACACAACACTTCTTTCGCCCTCCTACCTTTGGGTTTGTTGACCACTTTGAGCCATTTCTCAGAGACGTTGTAGTGTCCATGGATTTTACAAAAACAGTCACTGAGACCTGTTCTCACTGAAAGGAAGAGCTGGTTTCAGCTTGGACCATGCAGACTCCACAAAGGATGATGAAAGGAGTAGAAAAATAATAACAAATCACTTGTGAACTCATATGAACAGCAACAATAATTAAGCAGAGCAATTGGGAGCAATTCAGGTCAAAACAGTAGAGGAGAAGACTGATATGAGTGTGACTGAACTCTGAAAAACTGAGTCGCTGACATGTTGTGACCAGAATAAAGGCAAAAGCAATTCTGAGATGTTTTAGAAAGTAAATTTTGCATAGAGCAGTGAAACAGTTGATACCTGAACCATTGCACAAGACATTACTAAATCCTTGCATAGAATACCCAGTACAATTCTTAAAAGATGTCAACCACGAGAAGCATAGAGAAAGACTATGGAGCTGAGATTCTATACTTTGTGAAAATAATCTAAATAAGCCCAGCAAATAAAAGCCTAAGGGGCAGTTTATTGCTTTCTGTAAATACATCAGGTAAGTGCATCACAAGCTGTAAAAAAAAAGAACACTGTAAGCTAAAGGATAAACTAAAATAATAAGAAGTGGTAGGTGTATCTGTGGAGTGTTCATTGACTTTTTTGTATTTACGGATAATGCAGATGATATCAAAGTGAGTGGAATGGCTGACACCACAGGAGGCTGTGCTGCCATCCAGAAGGATTTAGACAGTTTGGAGAGCTGGACAGAGAAGAACCTCATGGGATTCAACAAGGAAAAGTCTAGAGTCCTGCATCTGGGCAGGAATATCCTCAGGCACTAGTACAGATTAGGGGCTGATCTGCTGGAAATCAGCTCCGCAGAGAGAGATTTGGGAGTCCTGGTTGACAACAAGTCAACCATGAGGCAACAATGTGCCCTCGTGGCCAAGAAGGCCAATGGGATCCTGGCTGCACCAAGAGTAGTATTGCCAGCAGGATGAGGAAGGGGATGCTGCCGCTCTCCTCAGCCCTGGTGAGGCTTCACCTGGAGTATTGGGTGCAGTTCTGGGCTCCTCAGGACAAAAGGGATGTGGAGCTTCTAGAGAGGATCCAGTGTAAAGTGACAAAGATGAATAAGGGACTGGAGCATCTGTCATATAAAGAAAAACTAAGCAAGCTGGGCCTGTTTAGCCTGGAGAAGACTGAGAGGGGATCTTGTCAATATGTAAAAATACCAGAGGGGAGAATGTAAAGAAGATGAGGCCAAACTCTTCTCAGTGGTGGCCAGGGACAGGACAAGGGTCAATGGGTATAAATTAAAGCATTAGCAGTTCCACCTCCATGTGAGGAGGAACTTCTTTGCTGTGAGGGTGACAGAGGCCTGGAACAGGCTGCCCAGAGAGGCTGTGGAGTCTCCTTCTCTGGAGATCTGCCAAATTCGCCTGGATGCCACCCTGTGCCACGTGCTCTAGAGGTCCTGCTGGAGAAGGGGGGCAGGACTAGATGCTCTCTAGAGGTCCCTTCCAACCTCAACCATTCTGTGATTCTGTGATATGTGAAGACTTCAGGAGTCAGAGAAAATAAGTTCTCTAACACTGTCGACTAGAAAGGGTGGAAGAAAATAGGTTAAATAATTTTAGGCAGAGACAAAAATGATTTTTAGATGGGACTTCTGCTTGGAATAGAGAAAGACTAGAGTCATGACCAAGGAAGTGTCTTCTTATCCCATTTCCCTGTGTTTCTGGCGAGGTTAAAGATCAGCAGTTAAGGTAAATGGGTTTTCTGAGTAAAAACTGTGTTTTGAAGAAAGACTATTAAGAATAATTATATGTGAACTCTACAAAAATAGAAGTTGTCTTCTAGTAAAATGTTTCAATTTCTTTCCTATTTGACACTAGAAGGAAACATAGAATTATGTTGTTGATGATAAAACTTATATCTAGTTTATGGTCTGAGGAGAGCAAAAATGTTTTTTGATTTTTTTTTCCTTTTTTTTCAAAATGAAAGAATCCCTTTTAAGAATGAAAATAATAATTAGGAGAATAAATACAATTAAAATTTAATCTCTTCTTTCTCAGGTGTTTTCCCAGATGTTTTTATATAATCAATATTTTAACAAGAAGCCTAACATTTTTATCTGTTGCTGACCAAAGCAATTAGGTATCAGGTCTAATGCAATTATAAATTTTTATGGCTTGTTGTTCATGTCATTCACATGTTCTCAACTAACATGACTGACTTTCTCATGTTCATGCCCTCCAAAAGCAAGTCACATTCATCAACTCTTTTTTTCTGGAATAGATAGCAGGATGCATATTAAAAAATAAAGTGTTATCAAAAGTGAATGTTGTCTACTACATGCATGAAAAGCAAATAAAGAGATTGAGCCACATGAAATAGATGGTTGTCATGTTGCTTATTAATTATTAGGAAGTCCTGAGATATTATGAAGATGGAACTGTAAGAGAAACTATCCTGAATGTCTAAGATTGCTGTTCAATGTCTAAGTAAGAGATTAGTAACTATCTAGGGCACATTTGAATTTCATCAAACTTTAAAAGTGCCTTATAATTTCTACTTACATCATCATGGATTCACAATATTTGATAAATACGTGTTTGTTATCATCTTCAGTCTGTCAAAGCTGAGACTGCAGCATCAGATAGCACCAAATGCTTCACCTAAATTATAAACTGCTTGGCAAACCATGATTGATTCCTTGATTTCCATTTTAATGGCACTGCAAATGGCAATATTTACACCCTTTTTGGCACTGTACCTCATTTTGGAGCCACTGAGACCAATAAATAGCAATTTATATCTATTACCAAGAACAGAGGTTGTTTACAATTTGCTTAATCTTGACAGTTTAGATTTACATAAGATGGATAGAGAATAAATTTTGTCTATGATCTAATATCTGTTTTCTTCAACAATACTGTCTCCAGAATTGTGTTTGTTTCAAAAACCTAGATAACAAGATGAGAAAAATTATACAAAATCTTCAGGGATCAATCCTGATGTTTGCTGCAGTAGTGGTAGTACTGAATCTGCCATAGGGAGGTTAATATGCAGAGCAGAGGAGAACTATCCTACCTAGAATTAGTGTGCACTTCTGAATGTTTAACTGCCTTAAAGAGACTGATGGGCTGAGAGAGTATGGGATCACAGAGTGAGAGATTTAACCTGGATTTTTTGATTAGCAATATTGATGTTAATCCAGTTTTTAAGAGGACAGATCTGAAGTTCCTAACCATATGGATTCTTGATTTCCACTCTGAAAAAAAAAGCTGTGCTGAGCCACTGAATCTTATCTGATTCTTATGTGACTAGAAAAAATGGAATTTTGCCAAAATATAGTTCTGAGTATATTCTTTGGTTTTCTTTCATGTCAACAAAATAGACCAAAAGGTGATTTAATTAGAATATTTATACTGTGAAAAATCAAAGGTCTTTTCCGATAACAGTTAGTCTAAAAAAACTGAAAGCATAAGATCAAGGTCAGTATATAGTAGGATACTTTCAGGATACCTTCTTAATTTCGCATCAGTTTCTGGCCACGGTTAAGGCAGAGGAGACTTCCATAGTCTCACAACATTTTAAGAGTAGGAAGTGGAAAATTAGGATTATTATTTCTTCATTTAAACCTCTGGTGTTTCATTTTTACCAATATTCTCAACCAAAGATTGAAACCTTTGAAACCTTTCTATAAGGTCATGCATAGATCCAGAGGAAGAGGAAAGTCAGTTTAATTTGTCTGTTATTATGGCACATTTGCATTTTGGTTTAGGTGATTTCAGGAGGAAAACCAAAAGCACCACTGGAAATGGCGAATATATATGGTGTGTTTTGCAAATTTAAATAGTGCTAGAGGGACCAACTAACTTTACAGGCAGCACAGTATAAAACAGACATTTAATTCACTTGGCCTTAAACAAGTTGTTACACAAAAATGCTAGGTTCTGTGCATATAAGTATAATATTGTAAGGCAGACATATGGAAGAATTTGTCTTTTTTCACATTAAACTAATACTGTAAATATCCTGTTAAGACTATAGTATTAAGATTACACATCCACCTTCAATGAAGATTAGAAAAAGATAATATTCACAGCACTCTTACAAGATAAGTAAATAATATAATATATAAGCAAACAGGTTAAAAAAAATCAAATTATTTTCTTTGTTACATCACTAATAAATAAGTAAATCTTTTCCGTGTTATTTACCTTTTAACATTTTATAGAAGATTCCTGACTTTGTGAGATGTCTGTTCATTAATCTCATCCTGTTTTGATCAATCTAGAATTGTTACAGATGTTTAACATAGAGTTATAATTAAGGAATAACTAGATTCAGAGACTCCTCTGTATGATGCTAAACTGCAAGTAGGGAATAAAGATTCACTTAATGGTCTCAGATCAATCTTGCCAAAAGTAGGTGTTAGGTTAGTGAAGTGAAGGTGGGGTTGCAGATACGGACACATTGATTCAGCTGTGGACTAGTTTTGTCTTGGAAACACCCTCCGTGCAGGTCAGTGGACCTTGGAGGTTATCCAGAGAAAAGTGACTCTGCCCTCCCTGTTCTTCTGCTCCTCCCTGTCTACCTGCTGAGGGCTTTCTCAGAGATAGCTCACTGGGCAAAGTGGATCTTTGCTCTGATTGAATACAGCCACTCTTGTGGGATTTTCTTATATTAAAAACCAAAAGATGTGTTCAGGCAGCTGTTATTAGTTAAAAAAGGAGATACGATGACACTGACTCTTCCAAGAGTAATCCCTGTCAAATAAAGAACTGAAACTAAGACAGCCAGCCCTGCAATTTCCAGAGCTGCTTTGCTGCTCCTTCTGCTTTGGGTTTACAAATTAACATACTAATAGAAACTAAATGAAATAATTCTTCTTAATTTGAGAAGCAGTCATCAGGAACGCATGCCTCTAGTGGGGGAGGAAAGCCCTCTCTGAAATGCCTTTTTCTTGTGCAAGTTTGAAAAGAATTATCTGCAGTTATAAGTCATTTTAAAAATAACCTGGCACTAAAGTACAATAAACAGTTGAGCATTATGATGAAGTTCATTACTCACATAACGGAAAAAAAAAAAAAGAGGTGAGGCCTCTACTTTCTTTTTTCCAATCACATCCATTACTAATGAAGATTCAGTAGTTTAAAGGCTAATCAAATGGAACTGACATTCGTGTGGGTTAATGTTCTTGCTTTTTTTGTTTAATTGTGCTTTTCTAAATTAACCTACCTAAAATCTGTCCTTGGACTCATCATCTCTCACAAAGTGACACTTCTCTATATGAAATGGGCTTCACGGTTAGTTTTCCTTTCCCTCTATTTTCTTCTTAGAGAACAGAACACACATAACTAGCTTCGCTCAAAATCATTTACCATTATTTTGCAAAAAAAAATCAATTTATATTTAAAAATATCCATAACTTTATATCACAGTCAGGAAAAGATATTGAAGTATTTGCTTATTCATTTACTGTTTTAAGAAAAGAATCCCTATACCTGTTGGCAAATTTGGATTTTTGAAGAAAGGTAATTCTAGATAGATAGATTAGAACTGATATATTTTTATTTAGAGATGGCCTAAGCAAAACCTCCAGATTAATTAAAAGGTCAGTAACATATTACAATTTCAATACTGCTATATGGTCCAAACTTCAGAACATCTGCAAGGCAGATAATGATATGATAAGCAAAAGTAAAAGAAAATGCCCTGTACCCAGGATCAACACAATCTATACAAGCAATTCAGAAAGGGCACCAGTAATAGCTCTTAGCAGGTTCATGTGCTGAAAGCACTGTAGAGACATTCATTAATCATTGTAACTCCTAGCAGGCAAGAGGGCAAATGCAGTTATCACCATTTGACAGATAACATGAGAAAATAAAGTCACAGCTTGATCGAGGCTGCATGGTGAGTCACAGGCAGAGCATGTATCAGACTAAGGACCAGATGATCCATGTGCCCTACAGTGCCCCATAGTGAGCATATAAAATAGAGAGATTAGCAATCAGACAGCAACGGAGAACCCTAAAGATAAGGGGTACTGCCTGTGCTGGTGACTGTACTTTCTCATATTGCAAACCCTGTGGGGTGTCTCAAAACAGAAGTCACCTGCAAAGTGTTTGGGAAAGCCCTTAACCTGGACTGGAGTCCTTCAGAGGACATGCTTGATCTGAGGCTTGATGATTTCATCTTCAAACAATTGATTACCTGTTATTTTCTCATCCAAAATAAACATGTGCTTTGTCAGCAGGGCTGATCAGTCCTAAGCAACTGTGCCATGCAGTTTTTATCTGTCCTCTCAAATCGTAATATGCCACCAAACTGAGACAACTGAGTTAGTGGGCGGCCAAAGAACACTGGCTGCCAGGACTTGGGCAGCTGGACTCAGATTTTTTTGGCTCAGTGATACTGCTTTGTCTTTCAATTATATTGCTGCTCGTTACTGGCTACTACCAAGTTGATATTTGCACGGGTTTTGGTGGAAGGAAACAATTCTGTGTTATGTCCTGTCATCACTATCAACACATGGCTTTGGAAATTTCCTCCATTGAACTGCATGGAGTAATATATATATATATATATATATTTTAAAAAAAAAAAAAGGCAAGACAGTTTCTCCTCTGTAAAGGACATCAAAGGGAAAATTTTCACTTTGTGTGAAGCTAGGGAAAATTGCCAGTTCTTTCAATGGCTTTGATGTAGGAAAGAAGCACATTTACAGACTAACATGCTACTTTCACAGCCCACCTAAATTCCTTATGAGGAATACTCTGCTTTCCTGGTCTGACTACCCTGCTGGTAGTGAGGGACAGATAGCAAGAGAGAATGTGTGTACATAAAATAAAACTTGTAATCACCTGTTAGTTTAGTAATCCTATAAAAGTTATCATCTCCTCTTTCATTTTAAGCAAAATAGGATTTGTTTTATGTTTTTTTTTATGATTATTTCTAAAGTATCACTTTGGATTCAGTTTAGCTTTCAGAGATATCTGTTTTGTCTAAACACATTACTATGGATGTAGTGTTGTACTACACAATGCTGGAATAATATAAAGTTTGAGGTATCAATACAGAGTATTCAGTTTTATGGCTTATGCTTTGTTCAGTGTTATCTAGTTCCTCTGATGTTGGACCTTGGCAGATTTGCCACCAGTGTTTATCACTGTAAGTATGCAACGATATTTTAAACTTCTCTGCTTTCATCATATTCACATTTATAGCATTTGTAAAATACTATAATTCAACTGAAAAAGGGGCTTTATTGCTCAGGGCAGACAGAATTTACGTCTTACAAAATAAAATAATATTTATAATTCTGTGTGCTTTTTTTTTACCTTTTACTTTCTAATGGTCTAAACAGTAACCTTTATGTTGTTTGGGGATAAGAGGAACACTACTTTAGACTTTACAATAATATTTTGGACAACATACTTAGGTCATGTATTATAAATTGTTCTGTCTGTGCTTTAAAATATTATGGTAACCTATCTTTTCTTTTGCTTAAGAACTAGTGGTGATAATTAGCACCATGGACAGGCTGTTTCTTGTAATATATGACAGAATGTTATATGCAGAGAGTGGTGCATAATCAGACCTTGAAACCTGGCCAAACTCTATATGAAAATTTCAATGACTGGTCATATTGCAATCAATAGTTCTTACCCATTACAAGTATTATTGTTCATATTATTTTTCAATGATGTTCTCCTAAGAAATCCTGAACAGTAGTTCAGTATATATAAATACATATGGCAGTCCAAACCTATAAGTCTTGTTCATTTAAAACTCACTACAGAAATCAGATAAAATTCTCTTTTTACTTATGCTAGAAGGATTCCTTTTAGTTAGGAGTCTATCACTTACTATCAGGAATCGAATTCACTAGCCTGGTGAGCTAAGTGTGATGTAGATGGTAGTGGAAAAAAAGGCTGATGCGAGCAGTGATTGTACTGTGGAACATCTGAGAACTTCTGAGATACTTTTTTTTTTTCTTTCTAAACATTATACTCTTCCTCCGGAGCCCAGAAGGGAGGAAAGGTGTTCAGGAGACACAGTTCTCACTCATCTTGCCTGCTGCTTGCTCAGAAGGCTCAGACGTGAACACCCAGAGTTGGCCGTGGGCTTTGGCATCGTTTTCAGGAGTATTCTGCATTGAGATGGGGCCTGGCTAAGGGAGCAGATTCCAGCACACAGAAGATGTTTGTGTGAGCTGCCAGCTTGCTGTGAAGGAGCGTCAAGAAGGCAGCAGAAGGGAGCCAGATGTGGGCGGTTAAGGCTGTATGTCCCTGTTGGTTTTGAAGTAGCGGGGCCACTGTTCACAAAGCTAGCCTTGTTTCTGTGACCAGAAAGGTGCATGGAAACCTTATGCTCTTTAACATTCCCCCGAGTGAGAAACTCTAGTCTGCTCAAGTATGGGACTCATGAAGTAAGGTTCTCATCCTGTCTGGGACCGAGGCAAAGGCTGTAATTCCTCATGAATGTGAACAGTGCTCCCTTCGCACGAGCTGCCTGTGAGCAGCCAGCACCTGCTCCAGCTGGGTGTGATGTGGCTGCAACCGGCATTGCCAAGGAAGGGAGAGCAGGGCCACGGGAGCCAGCTCTGACTCAGTGCAGTGCTGTCTCTGAGGATGAGCACTCCGAGCCAGTGTGGGTTGTGTCATTATGTCAAATACTTGATATGGGGCAAGGCAGGTAGGACAGGGCAGGTGAGCAGTGACAAGTTGGGCAGCAGTGCTGCTCAGAGCACCAACAAGGCAGGGTTAGACATTGATAAACCAAGATAGATCCATGGCTGGTCACTTTCCTTTTCCCATCTGTTGATCATTTGGCAAAGCAAATGCACACAAAAGTTAAAAATTAAACCTATCTACCTGATTTTCAGGTGAGTCTTTTTGGCCGAAGCCAGACTATTTTCCCATTTGTGTCTCCTGACCTTTGTAGAGAGATGAGATGCAAAAAGAATCCAGACCTTGGTCCTGCAGCCTTCAGAGGCACAACTGATGTGTTACTTCCACTGCCATCCCCATGTGCCCTCTTCTACCTTCTTGCCATGCAGTGCCTCCTCAATGGGAGATCTCTCTGGCTCCAGAATAGCTACTGTCTTTACTCTTACTGCGCATGAACTTTTCAACCCCACTGCAGTGGTTTGTAATTCAAAATTATTCCCATATCTACATATGTTTCTACTTCACAGAACTACTTCGTGTATTTTTAGCAATTATGTTTTCCATCAAATCTTCTATCTACAGAAGGTCCTTTTGGGACCAGTTTGGTACCAATTTCAGGGACTGAAGCCCTACATCCATTTTCTTTCAACTTACAGCTTTCTGCTGACTGTAGCAGGCTCATCAGAGTGTTCTGTGCAGCAGACTTGAGGATTGTGCACTGTGATGATGGTCCCATCAGGACAGATGGCTGGCATCTGAAGGCAACCAGCATGTCGCACTCTATGAGGAGAATTTTCCTTTCCACTGTCTTGTGGATCAAGTATCTGCAAAAAATAATAGAAACGGGATGCAGAGCAGATTTAAAAGGGAGGCAGAAACAACCAGCATCACTTACTTACAAATGGAGACGGAGAAAAGTGATAGAAGGTTATTCATCCTTGGGGCTGTAAACAGTTACTACGGCTTCTTCATACACATCAAGGGTGTGCATGGCAAAAGATAACCAAATCAGCATAAACATGTTTTTCTTTTCCATTCTTTAGGTTCATGAGGATTTCTTAGACATTGAAAAAAGGCACCTGCAATGATTTGAGGAAATGTGTTACAATAATTAACCTGCCTGTGAGAAAAAAATCACTCTCACTATTTTTTCTCTCTGGCTGTTAGCATCTGTAGCTTGTAAAGAATACCAGAAATGTAAACCTAGCACTGGTAACCACAGCAAGGTCGTGTGGAGCTGTACCATTGCACTTGGGCAGACACCCAACATACACCTCTCAGGCACCAAATGCTCCTGCCTAGTCCATCATTGCCATTCAGTGAATGTGATACAGAAAAAATCAGTGTAAACAAGTTTTTCCAAGAGTAATTGCTTGCTTAGTAGTAGCTGAGTTTTCTGATTTTCCTTCAAACAATAAAATTACTGAAGTGACCAGATAACTTGCTTCTCATCATGCCCTAGAACATAGTGAGTGTTCCCACTGGGCCTAACAAACTCTAATTTAAAATCAAAAAGCTCTCTCTTGTTTACCTATAATTTGCATTGCAAAGTGTGTGACAAAGCTAGAAAGTCCCAGAGGGTGATGCTTTCTCTCCTGTCAGTTTGGATATATCATCACACATCTTGCAAGTCTCTGGGATTTTACAGTTACACTGAATATCCCAAGGCAAAAAAAAAAAAAAAAAAAAAAGAAATCTCACTGCCATACACAAGCAACAACAAGCAACACTTTCACAAAAAGCAGCAATAGCTTTTTCTCTTTTATAGGATTTTGGTTATCATTAACATGATACAAGCATACCACACTTTGGATGAGCCATCTCCTGACCATCTCTTTTTTGTGGAGAAGTTTCTTCAGAGGATAGGGAGCAATGTGAGTAATGCTAGAATGGTCTGCACGGTTGTCAGGACAATCAGGAAATGATATCTACTTTCTCTGTTCTGTGTTTTTCCAGAATAACGGGAGCAA
This sequence comes from Eudromia elegans, assembly GCA_003342815.1. Lineage (NCBI taxonomy): Eukaryota > Metazoa > Chordata > Aves > Tinamiformes > Tinamidae > Eudromia > Eudromia elegans. The sequence continues at coordinate 1,904,154 of PTEX01000145.1, read as the reverse complement.
CGTTAGCTCATTAGAAGAGCAAGGGTGTGTGAACTTCATTTCTTCATTCCTCCTCTCATAGTGTTATTATGAGAAATACCAATTTGACAATGATGGAATCAGAAGGGAAGAACATCTATGACCTGCTTAACAGAAGCACAGCCTCTCTTCTTGTGTCCAGTCCATATGGTTTGGGGATGAAATTCAGGAATTCTGTTTCTAAAGTAGCGTGAGTAGATTACTCATGCTGCCTTTCTCTTCTCTGCTTAGACCTCCTGCAAGCCCTGCCAATCAGTTGCGGGATCATCTTGCGGGAAGCCATCCGCTTGGACGACTGTTTTCAAGTCTACACCCATGGAGATTTGAAAAAAAAAAAATCTTTCACTCACAGAAATTTAAGAATACTGAAGTGAGGAGCTCACGAGGAAGGTTTTTATCACAGAAGATTTGGTCTCAGGAGTGCTGCAGGGGTCAGCAATTGGCCCAGTCCAGTTCAATTTTCATTTGCTTGTTGAGACTCCTACAGGAAATGATTGCTGAGACAGTGTATTTGTGCTGCACACCACCGAGGAAGAGATCAATGATGGTGAAGGGAGGGAGTCTTATCTGGAGTAATCTGAATCATTCAGCCAAACATGCGTCTGAAACTAAATGTTCTATATACAACCTAGTGCTTTATATTTGCTTTTAATTTATTCAAATAACTTTTGCATTGAAAAAAATTTGTTTCTTTCAGCTAGAAATTCTTCATGATCTTTTCCCAATTTTTTCAAATATTTTTAGCCAAACAAATATGTTTGAGGGAATGGTGTTATTACTATTCCTTTTTATCCACTAGCTTAGGCACTTATTCACTGCATGAGAGACCAGGGATCAAGCCTTTCTGCCTGAAGGGATCTGAACTCACATCTGCCACACACCAATAAAGTACCATCAGCCTGTTAGAGCTGCTGCGCTCAGCGCAAACTATTTAAAATTCATTGAACCATCATGTGAAGGAGTGAATCATTGCACTCCATAGCTTGATCTTCTGGGCACTGTCGCTGGATGTGGGACATTTTCATTCTCATCGCTGCTCCAGTGAGCCTTTTCATATTAATGTGAAATAGAATATGACCAATGAGAGACACAGGGCACCTCACTATGGGATGATGGTATTTACACCAGCATGGTCTTTAGGGAAGTTTCCTGAGATATATTGGTTCAAATCTTCTCAAGAAAGAAACGTACACAGAAATTGCCATGAGTCTTTGACCTTGTTGAGGATTTTACTAAGCCCTAAATATTGGATCAAAGAAGATCAATGACTAAACCATCACTAATTCTAGCTCTTCATTTCCTTTGCTGATCTTATATTGCCTGAAAATCAAATATTCTAGTCGTGTACAGTGTACTGCTTCATTAAACATGTACCAATTTTTCTTCTTTTTTTTTCTTTTCTTTTTTTTTCTGGTTTGGAAGGAAATAAAAAGCCAAAATATAAAATTTGTCTGATCCAAATGAATTCAAGTTATTGTTTTTTTCAGCTGGTGAACAGAAAAACAACTATTCATCGATCTTTAATTGCATCCATTTCAGGAGAAAAGGATCCTTACCACTGTATTCATCACCTAAAAACTTTATCAAGCCTTTAATGTGCACTTGCTGAAGTCTGAGTGATTGTATTGGTGATGACTGAAAGCTTATTATGTAATTTTAATTACTGAGAGGGCAATCAATTTCTGTTCCCTGCAGCTATTACTGTGAAAAGTTCTGTTTAGTGCCTAGTTTACTCAATTTCTTTTTGGGGTAGAGGAAAATTAACTGGATTAAGTTTTTCCTCTAGGGGTATAAACTGATTTGCAAAACATATATTTCATTTTAAGGTTTAATTCTAGTTGCCTTAGTTAAGCAAGAAGAGTGTCTAAGTGCAGTACATTTCCCAATATCAATAAAGAGAATAATATTTGGTCATAGCATTAAATTTGCTTGTTGGAAGTTTTGCTTTGTGTATGCAGGTTTTTGGCTGGGTGGTTAAGTGGGTGGTTGATTTTCCTGTATGAAATAGACTAATAACAAAAAAGAAGTTGCCCTATTTGGCATCTTGGGAGACGGAGAGATTAAAAGTGTTTTCCAATTTTATATTATAGAGAATTTGTCACTTTGGCTATTTAGATGTTTACAACTGAGGATCTCAACAAGAAAAGGGTGGGAAGGCTGAAGCCCTCAAAAACCTACAGGACAAAATGATACATACTTTCCAATCTTAAAACAATCATCTCTTGTGAAATGAAAAATTTTTCTTTCTTCTTTTAGCCCTTCTTAAAGTCATTCTCCTTAGGCTTAAATAAGAGCGCAAGATAACCCAGCTGTTCCTTGCATAACACTTTTCTGCAACTTATTCTGTCATGCCCCCATTCTGCAAGCATTCAGAAGTGCCTAACTGAATTCACTGCGACGAGTCTTGTTCAAATTCCAAACTTTGGTAATCCTTGGCTAAATTGGGAGCACAAGCTATTACAGGTCTTACAACTCTCTTTGCAGCATTCTCTCACTCTCTTGGGTTAATACATCCGAACCTCCTGTCTAAGGCAATTCCCTCTAAGTATTTGACATGTTCCTTTTTCTTAAGATCAGATAGTCTTTGGACCTACAGACCAATTCATTTAATCTAAGGTAGTTTCACCGCTCCCACTATAGTTAATGAGTCAGTCAAAAAAGAAAGTCTTTTCTCTTAGGCACTTTCTCTTGGCTATGATTATAAAGAGGATCTAAGTGATTTGCTGAGACCTTTAAATAACTAGCACTAGCAGAGCTGAATTCCATATGGCATTTAAATGAACTAAGCCCATTTCTAATCAGTATTATAGCTTGGAAGTCATTGTTGATTTTCAAGCTTCATTGTCTAGCCATTTCTATATTTTCTTTGCCATTGTCCATGAAAATGTTTCACTAGTATCCAGCAGGGCTGCATTTAGATTAATGATATGCTCCACAGAATGTTTGATTTTATGTGGAGAAGCACTTAACAATTCTAAATATCAGAGCGTATTCCTTGTATCCATCAGATCACTCCTGCCTTATTGAATGAATAAAGGTTAAAATGAACTCCAGTATGCTTCATTTTTCCACAGCATAGGATATCTAATGTAAGTTGTATGGCATGCAATTAAGTCAATTCTTTATAAGGTAAATAAATAAAATCTATTGCAAGATAAAAACAGATCAAAGGTCACTTTGGATTAGGAGTCTCAGTGACATATAATCATCTTAACTTCATCTCTCACTACAGAGAATATTTTGACAAGCGGGACACTGTAAAGACCTATTAAAGGCTTTGTGAAGCTTTGAAGTATCAAGGAAGTCAGTCTTGGCATGATCCACAATCCCTAAGATTCATTCTTTGTCAGTATTATTTTCCTCTTTCAAAGAATGACTACTTAAAAACCCTTCTACAGCAAGAGTTGAAGTTACTGTGGTTCATTTCTTGTAAGCAGCAGAAGAGAAAAAAAAGATAAAGAATTGAGATAAATGTGCAGAAAACTATTCTGCAGATGCTGATCTTTCTGTATTAATGGACAATTTCTTTGAGGATTTATATATACTGTGCTGGCATATAGTTTTTCATTTGTACTTTTATCAGCTGTAGCTTCACAGTGCTTCCTGTTTCATCTCACTGACTCTTCATTCTCAACTGTTCAAATTCAGCCTATTTGAGAGTGAGAGGAGGAGAAAGACAGCTCAGAAAGAAATCAGTCTGCTAGAAAGTGCAGCTGCATAATATGAAAATATGATCGAACTGTCACTATGATTAATTTTTTTGGCCTTCCTCTCATCATCGTCTCATAAAAACTCCTTTTTGCCTGTGGTCTTACCACAGCAATATCACTTCTCTTGATTTCGCTTTACTTTTTGAACTATACCCATCTTTCCTTTTTTATTACTCACAGGCAACTACTTTCTCTTTTTGAAAGAAAAAGGTGGCTTTGGTGGCCACCAAAAATCCTCTGCTCTACTCAGCCCTATGACCATCTCCCTCACTTTTACAAAAAAACCACACCATTCACTCCAGGCACCTGCTCATACAAAAAAATTGATCCTGCAGCTTTTTACCAATCATGAGTGTGCAGTGGGGTTGGACTAGATGACCTCTAGAGGTCCCTTCCAACCTTAAGCATTCTATGAACACCGAAGATATGACGACAACAACAACAGCATTTTTAATTTATTTCCTGAAATTTATCTAATTAAGTCTATTTTTGCATATGAGGAAGGGAGAAATAAAAAACAACAACAAAAACAACAAGACCATTTTATCAAGTTTAGGTGATCTGGTCTACGGGTACCACAAAAATCAGATTTCATAAAAAGCAATGTTCATGCCCACTCTGAGTACAATACAAGAATGTGGAATAATTTGAATGGACAGAATAAACTTTTCCTAACACAGTTTTTTAATATTGGTTGTTTATAATATTTATATTAGAGTGACATATTACAGTTTTGACAATGAGTAATCATAGCTGGTCCTGCAATCCAAATTGGAGAGTGGAGAAATGTCATTTTAAGGATTTAATTTTCTAATTTACTGCTTTTCATTATATTAAGTTATTTCAACATTTAAAGCACGAAACTTGCCAATTTGCAGATTTGTCCTCACACTTTAAATACATCAGTTATTCTGGCCTAACATAAATTCTGATCAAGCATGCAGAGCAAAGCTAAGACTTTACATGATCAATTACATCTGCTTGTATTCATAATTTGCAGGTTACAAATTCATCTTTAAAAAAATGCAATCTACAACTAGATAAAAGTATTCATTAGAATTCAGTATTGCTACCAATCACTAACATATTTATATAGGACAAGGGTAAAAAAACCCACAAAACAACAAAACTAAATGACAATAACAAAGTTAAAAGTAAACTCTCAGTGCTGTGCTTCTTGCAATCAATTTTTGGTTTGTCTCTAAGGGACACCCTTCCTGACAATCTTAAGTCTAGCAATTGCTAAGGTTACATTTTGGAGCTGAATCAACTGTGGCACCAATTCTTTGAATTTGAACAAATTGAGTACTCGGATATGTAGTTTGTTTTAAAGTGGAGGGGTAATCTACAGATGTTCAAAGGATGCAAAGATTGCGAGTGCTTCACAGGAGCTATCTCATTATTTAAACAAGCCTGTATACTAAGTTGTGTCTTAAAATGTGATGAGTGCTCAGTGCCAGATATTCAGGTTATTCTGTCTCAAAGAAATGTTACCAGCTGTAATGACTAAGAATAAGGCTGTCATTGCATACTAGCTAGTGGATGAAGGAAGTGAGAGAAGTGGGTTTTTTTTTCTTCTTTTCTTTTTTTTTTTACTAGAAGTCTAGCCAAAATAAGTTTCTTAGATCTCTGTATATGATAAAGCTTTTCCTAACACTGGAAGAATAAATAACTGAATGAGTTCCATAATGTAATATTTTCCTTGTGTTCAGGAAGATATTCTGTTCTTGAAATCTTGATACAATTCATCCTTCCTTCTCCATTCTTCTGCAGATGAGTTGATTCAGCAAATGTTCAGCGCTGGAGCACTGAGTCAGCTGGCATACTCTGACAGCCAGCAGAAGCTGATCCTGTTCCTTTACATGCAGGAAGAGAAAATTAAGGGTAGGATACTCCTTGAATGGGTTATGTTCCCGGCTGAAGAGATGCAGAGGGCCTGTTATTCAACCTTCCTCAGAGAACTGTGTAAATTCCTACATAGTTAATAGAGAAAGATTGTACAGATGGGAGAGTCTTCTTCTGCCAATAAGAACACTTTCCATTTTCCATTGAGCTATATGAGTGAAGAAGACAGGTCAAGTTTGGAAACTGCTGCTTCCACTGAGAGTGTAGATGATTCAAATGGAAATGTCAGAGCCTCCATCCACCCAGGATCCTTTCTAAAGGCCTCTCATACTCAAGGGCCTGGAAAAAAAGCAAGAGGGACTGTAGCAATAGGGCACGACCTAGAATCACAGAATGCTTAAGGTTGGAAGGGACCTCTAGAGCTCATCTAGTCCAACCCCCCTGCACACGCAGGGTCACCTAGAGCATGTGGCACAGGGTGATGTCCAGGCGGGTTTGGAAGATCTCCAGAGAAGGAGACTCCACCACCTCTCTGGGCAGCCTGTTCCAGGGCTCTGTCACCCTCACCGTTAAGAAATTCTTTCTCAAGTTCCTGTGGAACTTTTGGTGTCTTAATTTTTGGCCGTTTCCTCTAGTTCTATCACTGGCCACCACTGAGAAGAGGCCAGCCCCATCCTCCTCACTCCCTCCCTTGAGGTACTTATAGACACCGATTAGGTCCCCTTTCAGCCTTCTCTTCTCCAGGCTGAAGAGGCCCAGCTCTCTCAGCCTTTGCTCATAGGCAGATGTTGCAGGCCCTTAATCATCTTTGTAGCCCTGCACTGTGCAACATCCACACTGTTGGAATGCTCCCCATGGAAAGAATGCCTTTACTGTTCAGTCAGTCCAGGGAGAATGATGCCACATCTCTGATTCCATCTGAGTGCCTTAACCACTATGCCATGGGGTATGGAGGGTGATGTCAATGTTTGCTGTGTCCTTGGAGAGGAGTGAGGGCGTGGTGAGGAACACACATCATTGAGTTAGAAACTCAGCAGAGAAGAGGGAGCCAGACTCCTTCCTGGGAGAATTAGAACAAAGGTTTCCTATTCCCAGAATGAATATTAATTCCACATAACAGCATTATTAAAAAAAGTAGGAGTAACCTGCTTCCCAAATAGGCGTTAAATTACCACTGAGCAAGTGGAAAAGGAAAGCATTCTCATGCTTTCCTCTGTGCAGATTAATAATAATCCTGATATACTGCTACACAGATATTCAACACTGCTATGTTAATAGAGACCAGTAAAGAGATAACAACGAAATACTGAAAAAACCTATCTATGCAGGCAGAGAAAAAGAGTCCAAATAGATTTTAGAGGAACTGAAAGTATTGTTCAAGAAGATTTTGAGACAGTCTTATTCAGCACAAGTCAGTAGAGAATGGCAAGTCCTGACTGCCCTTGAATTGCAGACCAATGTTCTGCCATCAAGCAGTGATACCGTGTGCCTTGTCTTATGGCATCACGGTTAAAAAAGCTGATTCAGGCACCATTCTTCTGCATTATCACTAGCCTTAAAATAGTCCAATATTGTATGTTTCTCCCCACACCCTTCTGATTCCTCCTCAAAGGAGAGCTACTTGGGGAGAAGAGAAAAATATAGTGGTAGCTGAAAAGAAGTAAACTTGAGGCTCAAAAAAATGCAATCACAATGTTGTTGTAGCACAAGACATGCTCGGTTGTTTCCAGACAGAACCCTACATGAAATATAAGAATTGAAACAAAGCCAGTGAATTAAACCTGCCTGGAATATGTTAATATTCCAAGCTGCAGATAGCAAAGACATGTGTGAATGCACACCAGCTGCAAGTGAAATGACACAGAAAATCAAGTGATGAGGACGTCTCAAGACATTCGAAATTTGAAAGCTCAACCCAACTGTCCCAAATTCTGCAGTCCATCCCATTCTTGTTCAGTACGCAGATGATGTGAACAAACAGCCCTCAGACCACTTTATTTTTGAAGTTTAATGTCTCCTTTTCCTGCATATGTTGAGTATGATGGAAATATTATTCATGTCTACCCTGGCAAAATAAACCCAACAGAGTGCCATTTCCACCCCTGATCCTTTGCTTCTTTATTATGCTGTTCAATGATCCTCATAAAGATTCTTCTAGATGGGGAGGGTTCCTAGTTCTACTGTCATTAACTCATGAAAATAAACTGATCTCCAGTGTTCTACCTCTTTAAAATTATGTCTTAATATGCCATTGTCCTTTTTAACCATATCCTTTATTTTTTGTATATACAGTAAGTATTCCTAATAAGTCTCTGTGACCTTTTTTTTTCACTGAACAATAATATTCAGCAAGAGAGAAATATCTGAGATATTGAGTAGGTTGGTTGTGATTAGTTGATTTTCTAGATATGCATTTGAGTTCCTTCAGGTTGAGGAATATTGCCTCTGTAATGACAGAAGCTTTGTCTCTATTGCTTATCTAAGAATTGCTTTTCGGGAGACTTGAAATAGTGTACTACTGTATGTGTGTGTGTATATATATATATGTATGTAGTATGCATAGCATGTTTTTATTATTTTGGAAAGAATTAGAATTGAAATCTTTACTTATTCTTCTTGCTTTCAAAGTCAAAACAAACATCATTTAGACAAATAACACTTAATGGGGACTATGGTTATAATACAGCAAGATAAAATTTCTGTAGAGGAGTCAGAAGTACTGACAGGTATAGACCTGATGAAGTCCAAAGCAAGTACATTTGGGGGGAATTTAGTCTGTAAGGATTTGAAGAAGATGTATTTCATCATGCATATAAACTCAAAATAGGTGAGTATAGAACTATGTGAATTTCTCACAGAATCTAGAAAGAATAGAACCAATAAGGGATCTGTAGTCAAATCATTTGCCAAAAGTAGCATGGACTACAAGAAGAACTGAGAATAAAATCTTTTTTTTCAGCATGTCAATGACTTGAGTAATGATGTTAATTTGTGTTGTGTTAGAAATAACCGGGTAATTCACTTTGATATTTATGGTATGTCTGAAGACATAGTCTTGAAATAGCACTTTGACTGAAGGGAATAATTACTTTCCTCATGCTATATGTGGCTATCTGATTGTTTAGTAGAAAACATTTTTAAAACTTTTTTTTAATATACTGTATAAGTCATTTTATCGTATATCAGATTTAACAAAAGCCTCTTCTGAGGACCAACCATCCCATGTACCAAAACTGCCTACTGATTCCCAGGATACTCCCAAGTGAAGTTTCTAGAGAAAAATTACTTTACCAAGATTTTGATTTGAAACAAATGTTTATGCAGATAACATGTGCTAGAAAATAATACTTAGTTCATCTTCACTTTCTGAACACAATTCCTCTTTCTATGCTTTCTATTTCTTTTTATGCTTCAGCTTTAATGGACAATTAAGCAGTATGATTATGTATATCAACGTGTATGTTTAAAGCTCAGTGAAGTCATGGAGCCCTACCTCTAGTGACCACTGGATCAGATTTCACGTAGTCTAGCATAAAATCACAAAGGGGTCCTTTATGTGTGTACAGCCTCCTACTTCATAATGTGCCACGATAAATGAAGAATAGCACTTACGGGATAAAGTTTAGGCACCTCACAAAGAAGATTAAATACTCTTTTGTGCAGATCTATAATCCATCACAAATGCCATGGAACATGCATCCTTAAAACAATTTGGGTTAGCAATCTTTTCCCTTCTTTTGCAGAGGTTTCTTGAGTACACCAAAGTAGAGATGGAAAATCGATGAAGGTCTTAATGCTACCGAAAAGGCTCTAGAGCTAATTGGTGGGCTGACCACAGCATCTATACATAAAACCTGCTAACCTGCCATATGGTGATGCCTGGGCAAACTGTATCCAATTAGTAAAAAGAGTTTCTACTTTTTTTTTTTGTAAATTTTTCCTTATTAATTTGGCATTTAGTTGCAAGATTTTGCTCTCTTAACTCTGTAAGTGCATGCTGCTCTCTTTCACCTATAAAGGAGGTGAGAACTGCTCCCATCAAAGAATGGGGAATCTAAAAAAAGAATTAAATAGAAGCAAAGTATCCAGCCAGAAATCACCAAAAGGTTGGAAGCAGAAATCAGCTTCCTCAGCCCCTGTCCAATGATTGATGCATTTTACTATTTGGTCTCTCCACATCGGTGCCCCCAAACCCTCATCACCTTAATAGGAAGTGCCATTCTCCTACAGATTGCCAAAGTGCACTCAGCTCTGCCTTTAGTGCCTTTACGTACACTTCCCTCTAGCGTTAGAAGGCAGCAACTGAGCAAGTTTCCTGAAGCAAAGATTACCTTGTCTTTTATTTTTACATCTACTGTGAACACTAGTTTTCTCTCTGCTGTCTAATGATATCAAAATAAACAGTACCTTAAGTACCAAAACAAAAAGTAAGACTCTATCATTTACTGTCTTTTTCAGGGTTTTCCAAGCACTGAGGAGGATCAGAAAAGGAAGGTAAAAGGTTAAGAAACATAACATATTCATTAAATTATGTTGGAATTTGTGCACTACAGTTGCATGTTAATATTGGACCTGACTCCAGTCATCACCAATGACAGCACTGCTGATAGATACTCTCCTAAAGCAGAGTATGTTTGTGTCTGAACATCAAGTAAGGGCGAACATGCAAGCAAAGCCTTTATCTTAATAACCTTAGCAACCACATTTAGAGGACACATTTTGCAGATCTCTCATTCTGAGCACGGTCAAAGAGGTTGATGGGCTATATCCTGATTTGAAATTTGAAATTTCCCCCAAGAAGTGAAATGTCTCAGGATATACATTCTAAACTATAAGCAGGAAGTGAAAAATTGTTGCTAATCAGCTCCGGACTTAAATCTGAATGTTGCAAATAGAATATTTGAGCTAACAGAACCTCTACTTGAAAACAGTCAGATGTTGTTCTGAGTTTGCAAAATTTGTTCAACAACAAGACTAGAACTTTCTCAATGTAAAAATGTTATCCTTGCGCTTGAGCAATTAGGTGTGTGATTTATTGGTCACTTCCTGAGGCCATTTCTACTAGGAACCATACTGCAAATAATTGACAGGACACAAGGTATCAGCTTAGCTTTTCTAAACACTATCCTTAGGTAACTTGTTCCATCTTTTTTATTTTTTAATCAAAAAAAAATCCAATTAAGCCCTTTAAAGTCTCCATGGCTTTCTTCTAAGCAAAGTTTGAAAAAACAGTATGAAGATTCCTGCAATTCCTCACAGTAAGGTCAATACACAATTTCCAGTATTCTCCTGCCTTTCTTATTTATCTTTTCAATTCCTATTTTCACTCTCTACTGTCTTGGATCCCCACAGACAAACGTGCTGATGCAAATCAATGCAAACTCTTACTATTAACTGTTACACTAGCTAGTGTTTGATCCATCTACCTCATATAACTGTAAGCCTCCAAAAAAAGATCAAAGAAACAGGAGATTTAGCTTCACTGTTCACAGGACTTTGCTATGACATATTCAGGGCCCTAAACAGAACATGTGACTAATGCCATTGCAGAGGAATGTCCTGGGATTCATTTAGTACCAAGGCTCTGGGCGTTCAGTTCCCTCTGCATGGGTGCACTGAGTGCTGCTTTGTGGTTTGGGGATGTCACATATACACTCTTCAGTTTGGAGCTGTAGTCAGCAGTGAAGCATTCAGGATCGCGTTCTAAAGTTTAGTAACTTGTGTAACTTGAAAATTTGCAGATTTGAAATAGATAAGGACTGAATCTGAATCTTCTGAAAAAGACTGGGCTTTTGGCCGGGCATTTCTTGCTTATTGAAAAAAAAAATGTTTCAGAGAAATTGAAGCTGTTTGTGGTTTAAGTTTGAATTAGCAAGTGGTTTTGGTCATGAAAAGGAAGAAAAGTAGTTTAAACTTCCATTTTGAGTTTCTGAGTTAAAGGTTCTGACATCAGCACATGCCATAATTTAATTTCTAAAACAAGGTACAAAACATCTAAAACCAAAAAGAAACTTTTCTCGGATTTTCTTTGGACCTAAAAGCTAAAATGCAATCCAGGGCTATAAATGCCTGACTCGTCATTTATCTATCTTTTTTCTTAAGCATCCCTTTAGACTTTATTTGTAATTTGTACCCCTAGACTGATAATTCTGTAGCTTGTTTTGATTTGCGTGAAGTATAAAATATGGAAGTCTCTTGAATTCTGCAACTACGGAAAGCTACTTAGAGAACTAAAGAGAAACATAAAGATATATTTATACTATTTTATGTTTATTTGTACATGAAACTAAAAGGAACCTTTTGACTAAAAGGTATAGTGGTATCAACTGGAAAGATATTACAGCTTCACAAATCCTTAGGGTTGGAAGGGACCTCTAGAGGTCATTTAGTCCAACTGCCCTGCTCCAGCAGGAACACCTAGAGCACAGTGGCACAGGGTGGCATCTAGGCAGGTTTGGAAGATCTCCAAAGCTATGGAATTATTCACTTCTCAACCCATGTGAATTCTACCTAAAAATGCTACTATGCTACTACCATTGCATAATTTTCTCTCTTTATGCAAACTATGTGGCATTTTACTCCATGGGTAATCATCTTCAGAGAGACATTACTCAGAGGAAAGCGCTCAGCAGCATGACCCAAGGCAACACTTAGGGACCCACCATGCATACACATTAACAGCTGTCAAAGGAAACTCCCTTGTTGGTAATTCTCCTGCAGAGCTGAAGTCTCTAAATTGCAGAAATCTAATGATTAAGAAGAAAACTCTGGGTATGATTCATCTGTTTTAATTCAAGTCCTCCAGCAGTCAGAAGTCCCAGTCTTGCTACTTACTTACTACTTGGCTCTGTAGAGTCAATAGAGAGAAATAAGAGCCTCCAGCAAATGATTCATGTGACCTGTCTTGCTTATAGGGATGAGAAAAAAATGATCTTCTGGAGGTGAATATTTATCTCCACAGAATGTAAAAGGAGCCAAGGGTAAAAAGCACAGACATACACCTCTAACTTTTATATGGCTAACTGGGGGCAGATGAATCCTACCATTAGTCCACCAAAGACAGTAGCTGTCACCACTAGCAGATGAGAGGTGAGTCAGAAAAGTAGTATCTCTTTTCTATTATGTGCCAGTAAGTTTATGCTGAAGTGGTCATTCTAGCTGCAGGGTAGAATCACAACAACCCTCATAAATGCTAAATAAATAAGGGCCTATTCAATTGGCATTTATTTTGCTGTTTCGTTTGTTTTGGTTTTTGATAGCAAAGGTTAGCTTCTGGAGAAAAGTTGATAGTTTTAGCCTGTAGATTTTTAAGGAAATGGGTTAAACTACTTTTTTGTTTGTTTGAGTAAGCTAAAAATGTTTGAATAGAAACAAACATAGGCAAGATCGTTTGCAAAACGATGTGATGTTAGTTATAAAACTTACAGTATAGATTATTTTCTATCCAAAAAGAGAAAATATTGCCCTGGAAAACAATTACTATGCAGATCCCTTGCAGATCTTCTCTTCTACTCAACACTTCAACCTCATAAGCTTTGATCCTTTCTGCAATAACCAAGTTCTTTGTACTTCAAATTCATAATTTGTAACCTCCACTCATTGTCGGGATCATCAAAACTCAATCATTATTTTTAATCATTATTTTCCCATTTTATTATTATTATTCCATCCATGAGAGATTCAGAGAAGCTGTATGTTTTTATCAAGCTTGCTCAAATCATGCCTGCAACTACATCTTCCTTAAGATATTATTATGCTAAAAGTAAGGGATGCTTCTGGGTAACAAGATATAAAAGTAGGTCAATATATAAAGACATCTGTTCAGTGACATTTTAATGACTTAAAACAATATCTTTAAGCTACTACCCTAAGCAACTTTTAGTTTGAATTCTAATAATGAATTTATCAAGTAAAGGTATGAAATTAATATAAGATTTTCTACCATTCATTAGTGGTAAGTTTTCTCATTTAAATCTGCTAATGGAAATTTCAGTTGTAGATATTATCCTTCCTAAAAGTTAAGTTAGCAGGAGAATCACGCAACTGTCTTATTCCTTTTTTTCCTGTCAAGGCAAGTCCTTTCACCTCTGCACTGCATTGAATGATACCATCTCTATAATACTGAGCATTTCAAATAGACCATTTTAAATAAACATAAATCATAACTAAATTAGAATCCAACTAACTACCTCAGAAATACAAATTGTGGGATAATGAGTAGGCTAATATTCATTAATATAGGCTAATATTAGCTTTGGAAAAGGAAGAACAATGTTCCCAGCTGATCAATCTGTTCTTGAAGCCTTCACTGACATCAGTAATGCACATGCTTAAAACTAGGTTCCAATGGAGAACTAAATGGTTAAATTAACTATGTAGTAAAAATGTGAGTTTCATTTCACCTTTTATTTTCTATTTGCCAAAAATTTGCAATGCCATTTTTGTCAACAACCATGGTTTATTTGGAAGCGTTACCAAGAGATTAGATTTTGAATTTGTTGACTGAAATTATTCATTTTAATTATGCATTATGCTACCCAAGCCTGTTGGATTGTTCCTGCTCTCTGCCTGTGACACAAACTTTTTAATTGATGAATAATGAATAACGAATGACAGGCAGAAGTCCAAGATTTTAATCACTTCCAGAAAAATAATAGAGAATAGTTCCAGGGATCCACAGACATTTGCATACAATAGACTGTAGTCATAGTGACATGCATGTACAATGGACCTCATAAAAAGCCACAAATTTAAGACAGCTCCAGATATTGGCAGAAAACTGGAGTCTCAAGTCTAAACTGTGCTACTTAAATTTTCTAGGGAGTGTTACTCTGCTTGGGCACGTCGCTCGCCTTTTGTGTCTTCTGATGGGCAAATACGATGAATGAAAATATAATGAAATATGTCTATTCCTCCTCCATCAAAAGACTCAATAAAAAAGAGGTTTTCTTTAACGGTAGAGGAAAACCATACCTCAAGAAATAATTTTAGAGTTGTTTCACATAATTACATTTTATTTTGCAACTGGGTCTCACAACTAGTGTGATCTGTTCTGTTCATTGTGTGTAGTCTGGTAAACTCTGAAGGTTTGAAATACAGCTTAATCCCGTGGTGCTAGGCATATCTCAGACACAGAAAAATGTTTCAACGAGGCTGATACAATATACAAAGAATTATAAATAAGTGTGAAAAAATCTCCAAAATATGGCACAAAAAAGCCTGGCAAAATTAAATGACAGTTCAGGGGCATAAAGTCAAGAAAACTTCAACTTTTGAGTTCCTCTGTGACCTATTGAATAGCAAGTGTTTAGATTTTGTACTTTTACAAGGAATACCAATAGGCAGAAACATCCTGATATCCTGAGTAAGAACTTTAAACTTGGATGCTTATGAACTTTACTCTTAAAAAATGCTACAGTTCATAGTGGTTTAAAAACAAACAATCAAACAAACAAACAAACAAAAACTCTTCCTTGAGTTCCTTCATTGCTCTATTGCTGTGAAATTGAAAAAGCTGCCTGAATGTTCTCACTTACAATGAGACTGGGTATGCTTACTTTCAGGGTGGGAGTGAACATGGAGTGTAATTCTGGAGAACTAGAGTGTCTAGGCAGAAACTAGAGTTGGAGAGGAAGAGAGAGAGAGAGAGCAACAAGGACATGCAGGAAGACAAAGGAAAATACAGAGAAGATAGAGCCTGAAAGGGCAAGAATTAAACTGCAGTCTTGTACAACACCAAGGAACAAAAGGAAAATGATTAAATATGACAAATAAAATCAATTTTCCCAGCTTTGAAAAACCTGAAAATTTTGGGAGGATGGAAAGACCTCAGGATATCTACATATCATGAACAATTCACACAGAAAGTAAGGTGTAAGAGAGGAAAAAAAGGAGGATATTAACAGAGAAGAAAAATCTCTCAGATTAGGACAACTGGAAGGAGAGTTTGATCAAAATTACTGTTTTGCTTTGGAGTGCAGGGGTTTCCCCAGAGGAAGTCCAAGGAAAAATAATTAAATATCAATCCAGTCATTTTCAGACAGCAGAAAAATAAATTATATGTATGAGAATGTAATGGTATGCAGGTGAATGCAGAGAAATAAAAATATTCTTACTCACATGAGAGAAACATGATTTTACCCTTGAGGACTCTGACCTTTTTTTGATAAAAAACAATTTGAATCCCGCAACACCAAACTAAGATCATAGCAACGAGCAAGGGTTAATAGTAACTACTAGAAGCAGAGGACTCAGTAAAACAAAACTTGTACAAAATATTTCTAAAATGATTGTAAGATTTTTCCTAAATTAAAATCACAGAAGAAAGAAAGTGAAGGAAGAAGGAGAAGAAAAAGAAGAGAGAGAAAGAAAAGGAGGAAAGAGAAGGAAAGGAGCACAGCAAAGGAGGAAGGGAGGGAAGAAGAGAAGGGAAGGGAGGAAGGAAAAACTTTTTTCTTCAAAAATAAAAGGAATAGGCAAAATATTGTATTAAATCCTACTGGCTGAGCTTGACTGAGTAAGGAAGAGAGGGACATGCTCTGGAGATATCAAGCTGGAATAAGCTTTCATATAAAATGCATTGAACAGTATTGCTTCAAGAAGTGAAACTAGAAAAAAAAAAAGATTAAGAAACAAAGGCTGAGATCAGAGGATTTTTCTTGTATGCTGTCTATTGATGAGAAAATAATCTTAGCAGTCAGTGAACTCTAAACATTTTTTTTCCTATAGGTTTATGTATGTTTCAGGCTGAGTCAGTTCTCCATGTCTTGTGTCATATGATTATTTCAGCTAAAATATAAAGATAGCATTTTGCAAATGGAAGAACAGGGTCAATATATGGATAGTCTGAACAATTTAACATTTGAACAAGATCATTTGAGGCTGAAAGACTTCTTATTTAAAGTTTTTGTTGAGGAATGTCTCAGATGAATAATCAAAGAAAACAAATCTAACAGTGACCTTGGATAGTCATCTAATTTTCCCTTTGTAATGTCCAATAACAGAGTCCACAATATTTCATTCCTCCAATAGATTTTTAATCTGTTCTTAAAATCCTCAACAGTGATTTCACTGCTCTCTTAACTCTCCTGCCTTATTTTGTTTATTATATGTCCTAAATTTTATTTGCCCCACCTTAAGGTTCTCATCCCTCATCCAATGTTCAATGTGTGTAAGAACAGTTCATTGACTTCTTTGCCAAAAAATGTTAAAATTTTCAGATTTTAACTATGTCTCTTGAGTTTGCCTTTTTTAAAATAAGCAAACCTGCCTGCTTTGTTCTTTCCCTAAAAGTCATGTTTTCCTGATTCTTCTGACAATTTCTTATGAAATTCCATCCAAATTTACCATGTTTGTCTTGACCTGCACTACCTCAAAATGGACACAGTACATCAGTTGGTATGTTGAGCAGAATGAAAGGATTTCTTAATGAGCTGTATTTTCTGTTTATATAGCCTGCTAAAATACTCTTTCTTAAGAGGACAGTTTCTTAATCTTTTACTATCTTGATTTACTGTTACTGATTATTCTTATCTAAGTCTAGCATTTTAGACTTTTGAAAAGCCTCTCACTTTTTAAAGCCATTTGTACAATTTTTGAGACCATTTTGAATTCTAGATCTGTCTTCCAAAGTGCCTATATTGCCTCCCAGACTCAGATTGCCTGCAGATTTAATAAACTCTATTTACCCATCCAAGACTTTAATGAAAATATTAAATGGACTCAGGGCAGAACTCTGTGGAACTCTATATAAAAGCTTTCCAGTCTGACTTCTGATGATCTCAATCATGTTATTTTAGAAAAATCATCAGAGTGGAAGCCTGATTAGTGTAAGAAGGAGTATTATGCAGATACCAGGATGATGATATTATCATAAAATTTTGGAGATATGGAAGTTTTAACAAGGAATAGAAATTGTTATTTCTAATGATCTTCTGTAATTCTCTTTTACACCTCTGGGGTGTCAGAGCCATATTTCAAGTCCGGAATTCTCTTCCTACAATTAAGAACATGGACAAATGGATTCTGGTCCATCCTCAGCCAAGGAACCCCGCTGGTCTGGGATGAACAATGGCTAAAGAAGAGCCTAAGGGTTGTGGGAAAGTTACTAATTAAAATCTGCCCTTCTAAGCATTTACTTAAGTGTTTTATGATTCCCAGTATTACACTTATACTGAGGCTTAAAAGGCGTTATTTTACTCTCTGTGGGCTAATGCTGTTTGGTATTTCTGTGTCTACATGACTAGCCCCACACCACACAGCACAATCCTGAGCAGATTTGAGGTGAGTTTCAGTGGCAGTGTCCCATTCCTGCTCTAACATTAGTTCTGTTTGTCATTATGTTTAATACTAGAGAGTTTTGGAAATTGGTTTTTGCTTCCCATAATCCTATTTAAAAAAATCATATACAGAGATCCTTTGAAAACAACAGCATAGCTGCCAAAGCCTGCCTGTTACAGGCAAGGGTCCTAGACTGTGCAGCACCAAGCACTCCTCTAGAGATGGAAGCAACCAGTGCAACTTCACATGCCTCATTTTGTACAGTTGCTCTCCTCTAATGAAATAGGTTTGGTTCCAGATGCTTTCCACTATGATAAATATTGACTAAATAACAAAATGTGCATGCATGAAACGTAATGGGGAAATAATATCACCACAGTCCATGAAGCACCAATTAATGGGAAAACAGCATCTGCAGTGTCTTGTTTCATGCTGGCTATGGATATGCACACCTTTGGAAGCACATACTGGTAATTTATCTCAAGGTAATTCCCCTGCTTAATTACCAATATAAAGTACAGTAAGACATATATGAAAGTACCTCTCATGTCCAAATGGATTCCCGGTGGCTAGATGAAGGTTAAAACTCCCGTTGGCTAATTGCCTCAATTTAATACTGTTAGCAGATGCATTTATAGTTTTAAAATCCTTTTTATGATGTCTAAGTAATTGCATCAATTTGGCAACCATCTACTTAATTTTAAACAACTTTAACAGAATGCCTGGAGTTGAAAACAATCCTTGTCAATGCTACATAAATTGGCTCATTTTATCTGCTATTTTTTTGGTGAAAGGGGGCAATTTGAACAATTACTCAGCATTGAAAACAGCTTTTGTCACTGCTAAATTGAGTCACTTGAACTGTTATTTACATGTACTATAAAATTTTATTTACTGTCAGAAGACTTTTCTTGCAATTGAATTACATTGTGAGTCTAAGATTTTGTTTAGAGTGAAATGGTTAATTTATTTGCCTTTTACTATGCAGTCCTAGTTGGCATTAAAGTGATTAGAAACCCATTTTTGAAATAAAATGAATATCCACCCACTGGTAGTCAGGTAAAAAACATTGCCACTATTCATTTCCAGTAGTAAAAAAAAAAACATTTTGTGAAAGGTGGAAGAGTCATTGTGAGTTTTTGTTATCTTCCACCTCAAGCCCATCTTCTTTGCAGCAATTTCCAAAGGACTGATTTTGATAGATTTTTGTCATTGACAGAACTGCCAGGGTAATGGTAGATTTAATAATTAATCCCAGACAAGATGCAAAATATCCGCTTCTCTTTAGTGACTACATCCTATCCAGTAAAAAAAAGACATCCTCAACAGTACTGACACTGACTATTGTGTCATCAGTATCTTACATGTCCACAGATGTAAATGGTTGTCAAAAGAACCAGCCTGACAGTTTGAGAAACTAAAAATCTTATTTGGACAGAAAGATCCATGACAGAGGATGTTTTTCCCTCTGTTCTACCTCTCAAACTGCTTCACCACTGACCCTTATGGGTCAGTGGGGAATTCAGCCTGCAAGACCAATTTGTCCTTTGACCTCTTGCAAGGTTTATGGACAGAAGGGATCTGTCTGTGCAGTCAGGGGTTGCAGTACATCTGTGTATGTCCAAGTTAGGAATGCGCGTCTATCTGGTGAGAAGTTACTTTCTCTGAAATTAGGCCTAGAGTTGAACAGTTAAGTCACAAAGTGAGAGGTCTTAACTAAGATAGGACTTACCTGCAACTTCCTTACCTGGATGTTTTTTAAAACCAGCTAACTAGCCCTCCACAGCAATACAAAGTGATTCTGCTTTGCTCAATGAATGAGTTTGGATTTGATTTGGATTTCAGCATTCCTGCACTCATTATCAGGTGGCCTTTTTCCTAGCTCTGAAAGACGATGGGAAAAAAAAGCTGACTGTGCCATGGGCTAGTGAGTGCATATAGTGACCTTTCTAGATCCCATTCAATCTGATTTTCTCTGATGATTCTTCAGTTTATTCTACCTCCATGCTCTGTAACATATTCTGTTTCTTACATTTTTATTTTGGTCCTATGATTTCTCTACCACCTTTGCCTTCAATGTGCTATGAATTCATTAAATATATACTGCTCTGCTGCTTCTGATGCAGTTGTCAATTTATTGTTTTTTTCCTAGCCTGGATATTTCTGGCAGATTCACATGCTGTTTCATTGATTTTCTGATCACACACACATTCTTTTCACTCATATTATAGGTGCAGCTTGTGGAGGATATTGTCAAGGTTCTTTGCCCTAATCTTCTTGAGGTTGCTGTCTCAGGGTTTTGCTGCAAATTAAGTACAGATCTCTGTTTGTTTTCTTTGATGCTGTGTTATGAATGATTCTCTTGTGCTAATGGCAAAACTGTCCAAGGCAGAAGAATCTACTGTGTTTACTCAACAGCAGTGGTAGTAAATTGATATTATTCCGGACAGTTTTACATTTCTTTAATGCCATTAGCTGTTTTTCTACCAGAATCCCAAATGTTGTTCATCTTGCTTCCAAGGATTTCTTTGCCCTTCTTTGACTTTATTCTCTCTTTTTGCAACTGTGGTAGCATAATAGCCAGATGTCATTTGTTCCTTCCAACTTAACGACATCTTTTGCCTATGTGCCTACCCTATGCTTACTGAACAGGCATTCTGAGATGGGTATATTTATTTTTTACAGTATATTAACCTACTCTGAACATTTAGGCTTTTTCCAGTGAGTCAGATTTGAAGAAATAGCATATCATGTCAACTAGTTTCAGTGGTCAGTCTTACATAACTCAGTGGGAGGCTTTTTAAAATATGTGTACCAGAGGTACAGATTGAGTTCTGATCTGGTGTAAAAACAGATTAGAGGGAAAAACATCACCCCCATATATTAGTCTGAGTCCTTAAAATGTTTTGCAGGTGTAGATCCTTTCTTCTTTGTTGAAAATCTGATGTGTATGTTGGAAGCCTTCCTAAACATCATGAATCTGCTGTCCTACACAAACCATCAGATAAACCATCTGCACTACTGAAATGCAGGATATTCACAATACATACTCAAGAAGTGTATTCAAGAATATTAAATATATTATTCTATGAATATCAATATTCAATAATATGAATGTTGACAGAGAATATTGATATTCAAGAATATCAAATACATCTGAGAAGTAATGGTCTCAGGGGGAGGTCCCTGTGTGTGACTTCACACCCATTAAACAGAAGTCCCTCAGCAGAGTTCTCTGGAGGATGGTAATGCAGTCTGTAACGTTGGAAGTGTGAAAGGCATTTTATTTCATATGATAATTAAACCCCACTCTTGTATTTTTTTTTCCTAAAAAGAGAATTGTAAGGAATTCTTCCTAGAGGTAGACAAAACCAGCCTTCAACCAGGCATAGTGATCTAACGATAATATTGATTCAAAGTAATTTTTCTTTTACTGTTCAGATCCCCATCAACCAGAAAAGCTAAGAAGCTGAAACAATTCCCTTATTTCTATCCACCAATTCCTTTGTATCATGCACTATGCTCCTAAGAAAGCTTTTACAAATGCTGCCCATAGTCCTCCATTCACACTAATAACCTATGTTTATATTTGGCTTTCTATCTTCCCCTTTGGCTTTCTATCTTTCCCTTTCTATCTTCCTGATACTTCTGAAGCACTTACACCATCAATGCCAGATATGATGGACTGATACTAGAAAGATGACAGTCTGTCATCCTGAATATGGCACAAAATAAATGGCCTATAAAAATAGTATGTGATCATGTCGGTAAAAGACTGAATCATGACATACCTGAACCACTGGCAATAGACAAGCATCCTTAAGCATTTTAGAGTGATGTGTTTCATACTTTACACTATTACAGTATCATTTTTTATTGTGTACGATTACATTTAATCTGTATGAAACTTTTTTTTTGTAAGATGTATTTATTTGACAGATTCACAGAATGATTAAGGATGGAAGTGCCTTTGGAAATCACTCAGTCTAACCCCCTGCACAAGCACATTGTAGAGCACATTGGATAGGATCACATCCAGGTAAGTTTTGAATATCTTCAAAGCAGCAGACTCCACTACCTCTCCAGGCAATCTGCCTCAGTGCTCTGTCACCCTCGGAGTCAAGAAGTTTTTCCACAAATTCAGGTAGAAATTTAGAAATTTAGAAATTTAGAACTTCGTATGCTTCAGTTTGTGGTCTTTGACTCTTCTCCTATCTCTGGGCACCACAGAAAAGCGTCTGGTCCCATCCTCTCAACATCTTCCTGTACTGATGCACATTGGTAAGATCCCCTCTCAGTCTTCACTTAGGCTGAACAGGCCTGATTCTCTCAGCCTCTCTTCACAGGACAGATGTCCCAGTCCTCTGATCATCTTTGTAGCTCTACACTGGACTCTCTCCAATAGCAACCTGTCCATCTTATACTGCAGAGCTCAGAACTGGACCCAGCACCCAATATGTAACCTCACCAGGGCTGGGTAGAGGGGGAGGATCCTTTTCCTTGACCTGCAGGCAACACTCTGCCTAATGCCCCCCAGGATGCCATTGGCTTTCTTGGACACAAAGGCACATTACTCTCTCATTGGTGACTAGTTGTCCACCAGGACATCCAGGTCTTTCTCTGCACAGCTGCTCTCCAGGGAGCCAACCCTCAGCCTGTGTGGTTCATGGGGTTTCAGACCTCTAGGGGAAATCACTTGCTACAGGTTTCCAATTAGACTCTGCACCACTGATCACAACCCTTTGAGCTCTGCCATTCAGTTTTCAGTCCAGCTCAGTTTCTACTCATCACCTCATAATAACCATCTCTCTTGGATCCCGCTTCCTTCTAGGACCATAGCATATAGGATTCATCCAAGTAGGTCTCTAAAGAGGCTAAAGTTTGCCCTCCTGAAGCCCGGGTTTGCAATCCTACTTAATGCCCTACTTGGTCCCCACTGCATCCTGGACTCCAGAAACTCATGATCACTGCAACCAAGGCTTACTGCAACCAAGACTGTCCAAACTTCCACATCTCCAACTAGTCCTTCTTTATTTGTTAATACCCGGTCCAGCACCACACCTCTGCTCATCGGATCCTCCACGATCTGTGTCAGGAAGTTATCATCAGTGAACACAGCCATCCATAACAGCACTCCTGCCATGTGAACTATCATCTCACCATGTCTCTGTGATTGAAATGAGATCACAACCCCGTGACCATACACAGATCTCCAGTTCTCCCTGTTTATTTCTCATGCTACATGCATACATGCATTGATGTACAGGTATTTTGGGGAGGTAGCTGAGCCCACAGGTTTCCCAGGAGGGGTGAAGAGGACCCTCCATAAACATACCTTGTACTCTTTTCCAGTTCCATGTACCTTCTGGAGGCATTCTAAAGATCATATTTTAAGATCTTTAAACGTTTACTGCAATAGTGTTTTTATTTTTGTAGCAGGTGCATCAACATTGTTCCTGATAATTAAGCATGGAGTCCCTGTTAAGTTTATAAGGCATTTAAAAATCACAAATATCTGAGAGATGTTAAACTGAAGCCTTTAATTATTGAACGGCTTCTCTGAGAACATTCTCTTTTGTAGTATCTATAGTTGAAAACCACTTTAGTCAAGCAGGTGATTGAAGGATGTTCTGGACAATTCGGATAGATACTGCAAAGACCAAGTAAAGAGCAAAGAAGTTACAGGAATAGAAGTCCTCTCTATGTCCTTGTCATAGCCTCCTTAAATGGTAAATGCTTTTACATCTGCATGAATGGATTTTAATTAAATGTATTCATAAATAGCATACTGAGATGACACATCTTGTTGTAAATACAATCTGTCAGGAAACAGCATCTGGAAAAGATGTTGCTCCGTCAGCTAAAGCAGACAGAGGAAGCCTCAGCTCATTCCCATGTGAAGATGAGAAGAGTGCAACCTCTGCTAACTGAACATGACCCATGAAGTTCCTTATTTTACCAAAATAACCTGAAGGACTAAATCTCCAATTTTAGAACCAGACTAACTGTACTGGATGACATTAAAAAAACTGCTTTTCATGTTAAATACATCTATCAGCATCCACAAACATAGATAGAAAGCTTATCTTTCTTTCATAATTTTCTAAAAATGTCTTCATGACAATAAAAAGAATGATGCAGTTTTTAGTAAACAATCAAATAATGTGGACATCTGGTGTAGTATTTCAATATCTATGGCACCTGTTAAGAATAAGATCATTTTGAATAATAAATTTCAGCAAATGAATGCATGATACACAAGAAAGACTGGCTGTGTGCCCGAATCATCACTGACTGCCACACTGTGCACACATGGCCACCTGCCATATATGATGAGAGTGTTTTTAAGCAGGGCCAAAACCAGCTCTTTTTTAAAAATATTCTAAAATATTCTATAATTTTTCTATCATTCTAACTTGTAGTTATTGGGAGGAGGGGGATTGTTTGTTATTGTCTAGGTGCTTCCAATTATCTTAAAAAAATAATACCAATCGCTGCAGATCCTTCACTGATGAGCACAAATATTCCACTGAGACTTTCTCTCAGTTTGCATACCTGACATAAATTCAGTCAACCTTATTTGCAGGTTGCAAGTGTTTGCCTTGCAACTTGGTTTCAACTCAGTGCATACGATCACAGTAACACTTGGAGCCTGAAACCTCTGTTACCTTCTGTCCTGTAATAATAGCACTTACTTTGGGATAGATACCCTCCTTCGACAGAGGAGAAAAAAAAATAAATCTGAGCATAGCAGAGATCTATCAGCACTCGGTAGAATATACAAAGACATGAATAGTTGCACAAGGGTTATGGAGATTTTCTTTTAATAAAACTACTATAGCTTTTTGTAGGTGCACTTAGTTAGCAAGAAGGTATAGGTATATTTTTCATAACAGAGCTATTTATTTACTTGGAACACTCAGTGTTTTATGTAATATTAAAGCTGAGAGAAAGTAGTCTAGACTAAGCATTTTATTCTTCTATTCATTAAGACCAAGGCAGGCACTTTCTGAAGTGTGACTGCCTTTCCCACACTGTGAGTTTATCAACAATTCTTTCATTTCTTGTTAAAAATAAAAAATACTTTCTCCTAAACCCGTTTGGACTTTTCTAAAGTGAACAGTTTCTTTAAATGTCTTTCCTAAAAAAAAAAAAAAAAAAAAAAAAATTTTGAAAGCATATGTAGATTAATAAAAATTGAAGCCAAATACATAGAGATGGCATGGGAGTTGTTGTGTCATCAGTATCAGAAATGAGATAAAATATAACTCAAGAAACTCTGATCTTTTTAATGAAAAAAATCTAAAAAAGTATAATTTTGTATCCTTATCTTTCATTTTCTCTTTTTATCCATCTGGACTGCTTCTAAGTACACTTAGTATTACCTTGAATCTTAAATACTTCTTTATGATTTTTCTCTGGCTCAGAATAGCAACATATTCATTATAGCAACATATTCATTATAGCAACATATTCATTAGACAAAATCAGGAACCTTGAGCATTATTCTATGCTAGAATAGCTGCTAGAATAGAATTCTTGTGTGTAACACAGAGCATCTTAGATCTAAAATGCAAAACTATGTATTCCTGGGGAACCAATGCTCTTTTATATTTTTTGTTCATTTGTTGAACTGCCATTAGGTTCTTGTTCCTATAAAGAATTGTTTCATGTATATGAGGTTCGTGAGGTTTCTCACGAAAAATATTTCAGTAAATACAGTTTGAATTAAGACAGTTCTTTCCACAATTTATGTATCACCAATAGTCGTAACTTAGAGTTCATATTGTTACGCTTCATTGAAGGCACAGAAAAACATGGTTAGACAAAAGTGCTTTGGGCATTAAAATTAACAGAATGACACAGCTCAAACCAATGTGTGAATATGAAGGGGTTCAGTCTGTAAACTGCAGCACCTCTGTTTCTTAAGGCACATAAAAATGCACAACATCCCCCTACAAGGTGCTGTCTTTGTGCACTTGAAGGACTGGGACAGCGGACATTAACTGGGTTAATCCCCTCTCCAGGTTAATATCCAAACCGAATCAATCTTAAAATTAGGCATCTGTCCTTTCAGATGTAATTTGAACTGCAGAGAAAACATGCCTAACTTTCATAAATACACAATGGAGAGGACAAGACAGCTCTGAACACCCCGGAGAGCAATTTAGGGATGCAGAATTAGACATTTACATCTCTTAATGGAATGTATATAAAGAATCAAAGTGCTGCTTGTCCCCACATGGTTGAACAGGTGGTTTTCCAGAGCCAGCCACTAGCAAATCCCAGGCACAGACTCCCAGCACTTTGGCAGCAATGAAAAACGTGGCATTGCTGTTGTCTCTCTTCCTGTAGAAGCCAAACAGCTTGAGAGCCTTTTCAAGCATTTGGAAATCCTGGATTTTGGTTGTCTTCAGCCTGAAAGAGTTAATGGCTGAACTCCCTGGTTTCAGAAGAGTTCCCTCATATAGACATATAAGGATTTTGTGCTAGAAATAGTTCCCCTTCTCTTTGTTCAGTCTGAACCACTATAAAACGATGAACTTTTATGAAAACTCTTGGGCTGGGAGAACAGCAGTTTGAGAAAGTCCAATTTTTATGAAGCTTAAGTTCTTATTTAGAAGTTGTCCTGTGATGTCCCGTACTCCTTGGTCTGCTTTCGTTCTACAGAGTCTAACGTAAAATGCATAAACACCCTTATAAGTGGGTATGGCTTTGACCTGCAAGTATATGCATGAAGTAACCTTATGCAGACAATTAATTCTATCCAATCTTTGGAGAACATAACTTTCCTGGGCCCATAACATTACTCTGTGTACTGTATACATTTTCAGTAGCAAACTCTGCATATCTGAATAACATGTAACATTTTAATAAATTCCATTGCAGATGAGTAAAAAAAAAATTAAAACAATAAAAAATAAACAACAAATAATATTCAAATAATAATTCAGAAAAGTCTTCTTGTCCATTGAAATGCACAGGCAAAAAGAGAAGAAAAATCTGACTCCCATTTTTTACTATGATTTAGTAATCTGTAAAAAGAAAATCATATTATCTCACACATTACTATTGTCTTTGAGCTGTCTATATTACACTTTAATTCAACTTTAGCATAGAAAAATAATTAATTCATTATAGAATATTAGTACCTGTGAGGAATGAAAATCTCTTTAAAAAAGCTCTATAGACACTGGAAGCCTAATTTTAAAGGGACTAAAGTTTAAAAGCAAATGAGTTAAGCTATTTAGATGCATTAAGTTGTGTATTTATTTAAGTCTGTGTTATCAGAACACTGGTGTGCCTCAGATCAGTTTAATCTCAAATAATTGTGCATACCTAAGAAGTATTGCTTCTTTTAACAGTCTGAGAAACTGATATAAAATAACAAGAGCCCTTGGGGCAGAACTTAAATAATTGCTTGCTTTTAAATGGGCACAGGAAGGAAACTAATCCTTTATTACTCTTCTTAGGCTGCTGTAGGATTGGTTTGGTTGGCCTGTTTGATTGTTTTTCCCCTTTGCCATCCATCAATTTCAGAGGTTACTTTGATTTGATTTGGCTTTTTTTTAATATATCATACCATACCAGCAGAGGATCTCCAGGTTTAGCAGAAGATGCAATCTGTTTAACCTGTAGCTATACAGCTTCTCTGGAAATACTTCTTTAGCACAGCAGAGTTTGACTTGGTTTGTTAGAAGCTCTGCTGCAAAGGGAATTAAAAGGAAAATCACTTTGATCAAGCAAACAGTTACTTTCTTACTGCCAATGCCATTAAACAGAGAAAAAAACAGCTGTGACTAATAAGTAGGAGCACAGTTGGATAACCAGCCACTACTAAAACATAAAGTAACAAAATAAAACTTCCTGAATAAACCCTGAGTTTAAAAGGAACTTTTTTGCTTTTCACAGAAAAGTGGGGATATTTTGACTTCAGAATTAACATGTATGTTTAGAAGTCTGCCAGGTGGCAAAAAACTTACCAGAGATGGATTTCTTTATTGGGTTGGTGACTTGATGACTACTTGACTAATGGCTTAGTGACTATTTGATTAATATAATGTGACTGAAGATCCTCATTTATCCTCACAGTTCTTTGAAGATATTAAATTATGTCAGAACTGAGATGTTTAGTGCATACCTTTTCATAATGAGATCTGTCCCCTCTCGCAGTAATAACTTGATGCAGTTAAGTTCCCAGAGAAAGAGGGAAAGATAATCTCTCACGTTTAGGGCTTAAAATTATTTTGCTTGTTGGTATCTCACTGCCAGTTCATTTAGGCGAATGATCTTCCTTGGCATATAATGTGGCCAAGATATGTCTATAATTGTTCTTCTGGAAGTTCACAAAGAGAAGGAGATCAAAGAGTCATAGAATCACAGAATGCTTAAGGTTGGAAGGGACCTCCAGAGGTCATCTAGTCCAACCCCCTGCACACGCAGGGTCTCCTAGAGCATGTGGCACAGGGTGGTGTCCAAGCGAGTTTTGAAGATCTCCAGAGAAGGAGACTCCACCACCTCTCTGGGCAGCCTGTTCCAGGGCTCTGTCACCCTCACTGTTAAGAGACCTACCTCCCAGGCATCTCCAACAGACTGAGCAACTCCTATGGCCACCTACAGTGTGGTATGAGGGGGCCTGGGCAGACTGGCGACTGTCCTCAGTCATTACCGACCAAGAGGAACTGATGAAAGGAGGGCTGTACTTCATCACCATTTGAGTCTTTAATGGTGCTTCATGGTGGAAGTTTTCTTTTCTGAAGCTCAGAAACAGATACTTTCTGTGGCTCTTCCTTTCTTTGTATTCAGAGTGAAAGACATTGGAAGTGTCGTAGATTTAGCAAAAATAACAATAGTTTAAATGGCATTTGCTGAGCTGGAGCTTAGGTTATTAGAAACCAAGGAAGAAGCAAGCTTAACTATTTTATAAAATATCCTGCTATAATAATATATAAAAAGATATGAATTAACTCTAAATAGCAATTAAATGGGAGATCCCAGACTCATAAAAAAGGGAGCATAAGGATACTTCAATAAAAGGGAGAGTTTTGGTAATATTTCTGTAGCTGCTAGACTAGCTGCTTTTATCTCATAGCCTGATCACTGGATATACCCAACAGGATTTTTTTTCTTCCAGTTAATTAGCTGCAGAAAACAGGAAACATATTTTTTCATAACTGTGAAAGAATAACTGAAAATGTTTCCCAGATGGAAGCTTCTCAAATTCTCTGATGTCTCTTAGCTATTGGCAACTTGTCCATTTTCAATTTTAGAACAATTTCACATCTTTCCACCCACAGCAAAGAATTGATCTCATTTTGACACAGGTTATTAAAGAGGTTGTGGATGAAATTCTGCCATTATTGAAGTCAGCAGGTACTTTTCCAGTTATTTATGCAGAGTCAGGACCTGCCTGTCTATAATGCCTGGAGCTTTACAGTAAAATTAAAAATGTTCATCTCTCACACTAGAGATAAATCTGCTCCCTTATTCAAAAATTCTAGTTTTTGGACAATGTGATATCTTTTGATATAAAGTTCTTGTAACAAAAAGAAAATACAGTGTTTTAATGGTTCCTTACAACAATACACCACTATTTAAGGAGGAACTTACAAGATTTTACTGACCTTCACAAAATTACAAAATAGTTATATCATTAACATGAAAAATCATAATCATTTAAGTTAATATTAAGTTAACATTAACATTTTCCTAATCATATATTTTCCATTTTATTCTGATAGAAACAAAAGGAAATGCAAATCTCTCAGCTTGTAGGAGAGACTGCCAATAAGAGACAAATGAAAAACACATGACTAAAGCAACAGACGAGGACACTTTTAGGACAGTTGAATTCCTTCTTTCAGTTTCTTGATTAAAATAATGTTTCTTAGGAACAGACTTGTAGAGGAAGGCACTGAGGACAGATTCCCATGATTAGATAACTTGCATTACCATATAGATAAACTAGCTTTTTGTATATAAAATACAAAATAAAAATGTGTAATAAAATGTATATGTAATGTACACTTGTAATGTACAATGTAAATGTATAATAAAAATACAAATGTATTTATTATATCATGTTAATTGCTGTCAGCATGACTCTGGGTCTCCGTTATGCTAGATAGTATATGTGCAAATAAGAAAGTGCTAATGTTATTTTAAATATAGGGCTAACTGTCTGTTTGGAATGATTGCCAAGACTCATCAATCAGAACTGGAATTCCTGTTCATTCCAGTTATCATCTTACATATATTTCCAGGCTAGACTGACCATAGCGTGTCTCAGAGGTGGCTACTGCACATGAACAGATAAATCACCCTCGTCACTCCATCTGTGCAGGCAAACAGTTGTTGCTGCACCATATGCTCAAAGGATCTGAGTGGACATTACTCTGTGTGTGTAACATAATCATCCTGCGCGCACATAGTGATGGAGACCTCTCCAGAACACTGTGCCCATGACCTCTAAAATCCTCATGTAGTCTGACAGCTATTTACAGAGTTTACTGCTGTCAGAGGGTAGTCAAGGGAAAAAACAGATGAAATGCTGGGGTAGGAAGCTGAAATTCTAAAAAAGCAACGGAGTTAAAAAAAAAAATGAGTCCTGTCCAAGTTGCTTCTGATTAAAAGATAACTTGAATACACTTGTGTTTATAATCTGCAAAACAGCAATAAAGATACTGGACACTCACTTCTGTTTATCCAAAATATAATGAAAGCATTCTAACTAAAAGATTAACTGCTTTCTTTGAAACAGCATGAGCAAAGACAGTATTGATTCATCCCAAACCCACGGGCTGCTTCATTCTACTTTGCCCGAAGCACCAGCAGAACCTGCCTGGTAGCTGCTCTACAAGGTCTGTCTCACAATCAATTACAACCTACACCAAAAAACTTCTGCATGTTGCTACCAATCTGCAAATCAAGCCAGCTCTTCGGAAAGCTCTTCCTTTTCCTTTTTTTTGAGGGGGGAGTATTTTCTGATCTGAGTTAATTTTGCAAGAGGACACAACTACCATTTTATACAGGCATTTCCTAAAAGCTACTATTATATTATCTGTAAAAAGTAATCTAATATTTTCAAGGAAGTAAGAGGAACTAATAAAGAAGTTCCTTGTTTTCACTAATTTATCCAGTTCAGTTAGAGCAGGAATAGACTTTCTGTAGACTACAAAGAGTTCAGATTTTTCCATTTCTCCCAAATTATAAGCACAGGACTATGGGGTGCTGGTTCCATTCTTCTCATCAAAGAGGAAGCATTCCAGCAAACCTGCTGGTCCATCCAATATCTGCTGAGCGACAGTGGACACAGCATACAGTCTAATAAATTGTCAAGCTGAGACCAGTAAAATCTGCAGAAGTAAGTAGCCCCAAGCCTTATTGAAGATTTATGTTGTTTTAAATAGATTTATCTTGGAGTATCTGAAATTTAGCTCAGGGTATTTCATAAGCACAAAGGCAATGGCAAATCTCACTATTAATCTCAGGGGAGAATGATGAAGGTACATCAGCTGGCGGCAAATAGAACAAGTGAATGATTCTGTATAACCTATTTATCTTTCTGCCACTCAGCCCTTCCACATTGCAAATATATAGCCATATTATTTGTCCTTAATGCTGACTGCACCATCAAAAGCAGGATGAAGTTTGCTTTACATTACTACTGAATCTTAGCACCTAAGCGTATATCTAAATATCTTACTGTATTTTTCACCTGCTCAAAGGAGCACAGGGCATGTATTACATCACTTACTAGTTTTAGCAAAGTGCATTTATCAGGAGAGTTTCTTTAGAGTTTCTTTGCTCTACATTTTTTGAAACATTCAGCTTCTGACAGAGAGCTGAAAATAATTTTAACAAGGAAGAAACTAGCAGTATGTTGACTTACAAAGCAAACTTCATTTCATTATGACTGGAAAAAATAATCTGCTGAATTTCTTTGATCCTCTGTCTGTATGTGTAACCCTAGTTAGAGCAAATCAATGGTAAAATATATCATTGGTATATAATCTTGTTGGCCCAAAGCTATCTATTTTAGCAATATCTAGACCAGCAGCTTAATAAATAGAGCATGACACAAATCTCTCTAATTGCCAATGAAAATAAATTTCTCCAACTGACAAAAAACAGTTCTGCTTGGCTACATCAACCCCAAGCTATACACATATTAAAGGAGTATCATATGTTGAAAAGGATGGAATCAAGTGTATAATTTCCATGGTCTGTCAAATAACAGTCCAAAATATATAAAAAATAGCTAATGCCACATTGCTGAAACCTTCAAAACCAGATGATTATCTGAATATAAAAAGCACAGGCAATGTGCATGTGTACATGTTTTGGTTTCATATTCTGTAGACAGATTCTAGGGCTTTTTTCCATTGAAACAGGCCTGCCAAGGACCCTGGTAAATGTTACTCCACACATACAGATTATTAATGTTTCTATTTTTAAGAATAAAATCATGTAGGTTTGGGGAATTCAACAATAAGACATATTTATCTGCAGACAGATAACCTTTTTCTCACCTACAATAGTTTTAACTGAGATCTTTCCCTAGAGCCAGTACAGAAGTCCATGGAAGGTTCTGGAGATCTTCATTGCAGACCATGGCAACATATGCTTATACTAATTTTCATATTCCCAGTGCTTTTGTGAATATGGACAAACCAATATAAGTTTATGCACTAGTGGATTTAACAAGCCTTCTTGAACATCCAGTCGGGTGATCGCCAAGAACTCTTGGAGTTCACATGCATTCCTCATATCCAGCTATAGGTCACAGAGCTTGCTTGCACACTGTCGGTCTAAGGAGGACAAATCTGCCCCTCAGACTTTCACACCAATAATTTTCAGTCAGCCAGTGCAGCTAACACTAAAACATGTCTATCACTCTTAACCCCCTTTGGAGCAGGGTGTTACGGAGTCAAGCACTTGTAAAGTTTCTCAGCTTCCTACTTCAAGGTTGTAACACATGCAGGGAAGGGGTGCCTTGACATTTGAAAGTGACTTTAAAAACAGCTTTATCTCATTGTAGGCTAAGGTGAAAGCAAATACAAGTATCTAGTTGATAACTACAAAATAGATAAAAAGCAATTGCAAAATACTAAACCAAACGTTCAGAAATGAAATGAGCCTATATCTGTAATAACTATCCTATACTTACAAGCACTTGGCAAGTTAACGAGTTCTAACGTTTTTCACCATAAAAGCTCTTCATACTCAGCCATGAAATGCTCAGACTTCAGGCTTAAACTCATTAGTATATTTTATCTAATGTTCAAATCAAACGGGCTTCAACTATCACACTATGTATATATTCACATATACACATGTATTTTTATGTACATATATATAAAATTCTGAGTCCACAGCTTTAGACTGGGAACAGACAGCACAGTAACTAATCACTCTGGAGCAGTAGTGCATTTGGGTCGGGCTGTTCCCAAACCATCTCTTGGAGGAAGAGAGGGGCAATTGTCAATTCTTCTCTCCTTTGCTCCCTTCTGTTAATTTCCTCAAACAGACCTTGCTCAATATTGTTATCTTCAGAGACTGACACAGTCCATCTCACTTCCTCAAGCAGGCTGCTTGTTGCCAATTGCCTGGCATACTTGGGAAGCAGTTGATACCCCTATTCCCAGGAAATAAAAAAAAGGAAGGAAAAGGTTCTAGAATTAATTACTCTACCCAAAACAGTAGAAACTTTGTTGTGACATATTCATCATCTCACAACATTTAAAAATGCTAGTATCTTGCACTCTAAATTAAAAGCCCTGGACCCTATTCTAAAGAGCTTGAATCTTATTTCAGAGGCAATGGAATGAAGATGATGGGGAAGGACACTGAGGGGGAAGATGGAAGTAGAGAAAGGTAATCACATAATTTCTCAGCAGAGCTTTGTGTGTAGTACAGTGGAACAGAAATGACGGGTTTGATTTATGCTTTGCTCAAACAGATGTCTTTATTTTTCGTAAATGTCACAGTAGAATTGAGCGTTACAGAGGATTCAGATCCGTTGTCCTGTTTCCATTAAAAATAGGAAGAATTTTTCGCTGATGTCCATGGGCCTGGGCTGAAGCCTCAACAGACTGGCCGTGACTCACCTTTTCTGTCAGATTTTGCTCTGTCAACCAGGGGTTAGCAGGGAAGGCAGGAGTGCAAACAGCACGCCCGTGGCTCAGTTACTTCGCAGCCCGTATCGACTTGAGTCGCCATCCATTTCTGTTGAACTCGGTACAGAGGTTATGATCCGCAGCGGTGCAGACGCACAGCTGCTGCCCACGCTACCACCTCTGCCACGAGGGCACAAGTCCTGGTGGAGAGGTGGAGGCATGAGCTGGGGGAAGGGCTTGCTCAGCAGCAGCAGCACAACAGCAATGAGGAAAACCTCAGTGAGGATGGTGAATTAGAGGCTGGAAAGAGGCAAACATGTGTCCCAGCGTCAATGGAGGCCTTGGCATACACCAGGAGCATCAGAGGAAGGGCAGGCAGCAGTAGGTGAGGCAAACAAATGAGGAACATTAGAGAAAAGCACGGAATAGGGAACAGGGAAACAGTCACTTAAATCATCTGCCCCTTTGTGTATCATATTCATTTTCATGGTTGTTATGTTTGGGAGGAGATGTTTTTCCCCAAGGAGTAATCTGTCAGCTTTCATTAGCCCCTGGACAGGCAAATCCCAGCCAGCACGGATGACCTCTGGTTCCCCTCCCCAAAAGGTGCCATTTCCTCACTCGAGCCTTTGCACATCATGTTGCTCTGCTTACGTTACCCGATAGACCAGACTGGCTGCACTTCACACGAAACAAAGCATTTGAGCCCCAGATAGGGTAGGTCTGACTCCATCGACTTCAGTGTAGCTTCCTTGATCAATGCTCAGCATGAGGCATTGGGTTTTATTATATTAGAAATAATAGCAAAGATTTTACTGTCTCCATTAAAATTCTTGTGTTAAAGACCCAAAGTATAACAATTAAATGTAATTAAAACTATTCAACATAAATATTGATACATTTCATTGCATCACTGTGAAATTGCCTCTTGCTGAACTCTAATCTTTCATCTCCTGTTTTAAAGACATTGATATGCTAATGTTTTGATTTATTAGTGTAACGTCAGCAAATGCAGAAGATCTGATGCTTATACTTCTTACATCTGATTTCTGAGTCTAGTTTCTCAAAATACTGAATGGTTATTTTGATAGATTTAATTAGCAGTTTTCCAAAAGTTCAGGCACTGCAGTGTTATTTTGATAGCTTTTCCCTCTTTTATAGTAATTTCAGCAGAGACTGAACTACAGCTTTGAACATTGTTTTGATACAAGTAAGGCACTGTGACAGATTTGACTTTATTATCAAGGAAAACCAATTAACACATATCAATAAGAAAATCCTTAGAAAAACAAAGCCCCTCTGAAGGATAATCTCTCCCATTTAATAAAATCTTCCTTGGTTCCCAAATCCTTTAGTTTTCCATTTTCACAGAGACATATAAACTCATTTTTAAAATACATCATGATGTTCATATAAATATAAAGGCAAAAAGGGAATTCACAGCCATACTAATGTCAATAATTTGACTTCCAACAAATACTCAGGAGCCTGTATGTATATAAGATTAATAAATACATCTCTTTACCAGTATGTTTAAAATATAATGTATTGAATACTCTTCCTCCACTCTATAAACCTATTTTTTTTTTCTAGAAAGAATGGTTCATTCTGGAACATGGTTCTATTCAGTCTTTGCAGAATGTTGCTTTCTTGAAATATTAAGGATACAATTCTATCTGCATTTATAAGCAATTCAGATCTGAATTTTTGTGTGTGTGTAATGGATGCAAATGAAGCATGTAAGAATGCCTTGTCAAATGCATGAAAAATTACTTTAGGACTTTCCAGCTATAGGAGAGAGAAGAATGAAGAGGACTTGAGAAGGTCAAGTTAACAAGTTAAGAACATATTCCTTGACTGCTTCTTCCAATGCACAGAAACGCATATGCTTTGTTTATGTCCAAGCCTGAGTAAGTATACTCACCTTAACATTTTGCAATAAGGTAGTTTGGCTTCCCAGATTGTACAACAAATAGAACTAAGATATTACAAGCTACATGGATGATATCTACATGCCATGTGCATTTTCTGATTATTGTGGGCAAATGCCAGCCACTTAAGGATAATAATCATATATTTGAATCATCACCTATAAAGTGAAAAGAATCTCCAAATACAGGTATTTTATGCTATATGTGTGTGAAACATAAAATATATATATTCATGTAATGCATCTACAGAAGTGGCAGCTCAGAGCGCAAACCCCTGTTAAACCCCAGGGTTGAAACTCACAATTAATAAAATTACAGAAAATCAGTACAGGCTAGGGCATAAACTGAAAAAAATCTGAGTGAAAGGAATGCTATATGGAGTCAAAGAGGTAGGAGTTGAGATAATAAAACTGTTAAAAGGTCCACTGCCAGTTTGTAATATCTGACTTCCTCACAAGCAAAACTAACAAAATTAGATTCTCGTGTTCTTGGCACCAAAATGTATCATGCATTAATATGTAAAGCTTTGTATGATTCTGAATTGAAGAGACATCGGATCATTTCTTCTTTAACTGGAAAGATGTTTTTCTGCATACAGAAGAATCACTTTACTCTGTTAAAAACTCTTCATCCCCAAGATTTATGGATTCCTATGTGAGCAAGGCTATGAAGAAGAGTAGACACACCATATTTTTCCATCACACTTCATCACATATGTCAAGAACAAAATACAGCCCAGCAGCTTCTTGGGAGTCTTAAAAATTGAAGTGCTACTGTCTTAAGAATAGGGAAGCAGAAAGCAGCTGAAGGAAGGTATAAGAGGCCATGCGAACAGTCCTGACTGCACTGGGATCTACTCAGATTCGAGGACAGCTCTCCATAGCTCACAACATGGAAATCCTTGCTTAGAGATCCCTTCCTCTCAGGAGGTCTTCACGTGGTTATTAAAATTATAATGGGCAATTTGATTTGATTTATTCTTCAACCTCTCTAACAAGATTCTTGGTCCTATTTGAATATACTGCTCAGTATGTCCAAAACAAGTGACATGCTGCTATCTTGCATTCCTTGTCGTTTAATTGATAGATAATCTTTAAGTACCAGCAGTGCTTGTGCCTGCTTTTACGTTGAAGGATGGATTAGGGAAATGTATTGACTTGTTTTTCACTTCAGTGAAAACACTTTCCACGCCATCTATAGATAACAACGAGCAAAGAGGCAATGCTGCTTAACAAACCCACTTACTTTAAGTGCACCTCATTGAAAATATCTTGTTCCTGAAAAAAAAAAAAAAAAAAAAAAAGAATATTGCCTACATAGGTATATCATAGTGCTTCAATTTTTGAAAATGTGAAAATGGAAGGCAGATGAGCTACCTTCCTTGGGGACCATTTTGTAAAATTATGTGCACCAGGTGCAATCTGGCCCATTCACTGTCAAAAAACAAAAGCATTTTCTAAGCGTATGTCTGTGAGCTCTAGGGATGAGTTGTCTCTGGTAGCAAGGATTAAGTGTTCAGACACGACAGAGAAATCACCTCTTTCTCCAGCTCCTGAGTGCAGGGCTCCAATTCTAGCCCAGCATTGACTAGACAGCACAGCACAACACATGAAAAGCAGAATCATTCGGAGCAACAGTTTTCAGAACAGGGTCTTAGATACTCAAAGAAATCTTTGAGGGCTACTAGGCCCCCTATCCTATCCACACTATCTTGGCCTTGGAGAGGCATTGTGAAAATCCTAGTAACAGCCTTTGAAGAGGTGGTTAATCCTTCTGAACGCCTTTCAGTGCAAGCACCAAAATGCATCTCATACACTCTCCTTCAGAGAGGCCAAGTCCACCAACCCATGATCCAAGAAAGAGCTTCTACCATTTAATGCCTAAATACTGCAGGCCCGCCCTCTTAAAAATGTGCTTTTGCAAAATCTTTCTGATGGATGTGGTGATCTCAGGTGCCTCCTTTACCAGCCTGCCTGTGCTCCCATTCCAGCAACTGGAGCCTATCAGAAATACTGCAGTTTCTCACAAAAAAAATGGACGCTCACTTCACTCCAAGGCCAGACCTTTCCTCACTTTGCTCCTTTTCCCTCTCTCAGGCATAGACCAGGTACCCAGAAAGCCAGAGCGAGCTGCATGTCGTTTGGTCCTTTGTCTTTTCAAGACAGCAGGCTTGAGATCATTCTTACGAAGTCCTGAGCCAGGACTGCCTATCTGACCCCAATCCTCTTCGCTGTGATATGGCTATGATGGCATCAGCTTTCTTCCCTTTCCTACCAGCCAGACAGGGCCAGCTCCACAGCCACAGCTGGAAAGGCAAGAGAGCAGCTTTTGACAGAGCCAGTATGCTGGCCACCATCACACAGTTAGAGAAAAGGCTGAGAAATGGGGCTTGGGGTGCGGTACATTCTGCGCAGTACATAGACCCTGCCATTGCCTGATGCTTACCTTAGCCCCAGCAATCAATCTATTAAACACACTCCCGCCGCTTTCCTTCAGTTCAAAGTTCCTCATATGCTAGATATTGGCAAGAGCCACCATGACCCTGAAAAACCCACATAGAAATGTCCCAATGTTCCCAATCCAAGATGACACCAGAAACAAAAGTCAGAACAGTTGAAGCCATCAAGGGATAACTTTATGCCCCTTTTAGAGGAAGACTATGTGGACTATGTCTATTCTACCAGGAATAAGTTGCATTCAGACAGAAGTGGAACAAGAGCTATTCAATCTTTGAAAAAAAACAACAAAACAAAATCCCAATAATTAATCTCATATCTTCCCAGACCTATCTTGAACATTGTTGTCTCTGAACCTGTCTCTCTCACAATCCTACCATGTGAAAGATGCTAGTTCTGAATTGCTCCTGAGCAAAGGTTAAATCAACTATAGACAAGTGACTTGTGCCTACGTTCCAAGAAAAGATGGCATCTTGATAGGGGGCCACCCTAGATAGGCAGGAATGTCCTCCTTCCTGGCTGACAGCAATGCTCAATGGCCAGTAGGCCACAATAATGTGGAAAGTCTTTTGCTGAACACTTCAGACAGCAGAGCACCTATTTTAGTCATCTGTATCTCATCTCACCGTCTTTGCATCTTGCACGAGGGAGCTGAGTGCGATTCCTCCATCCCATTTCAGTAGGTTCTGCACTGGGAGAAACGCATTAGTTTTCTCTGTCATGTGCCTTGGTAGCTTTAAGATGATTGCAACTTTCTGAGGACCTGGGATACTGTTTTCTGTCAGTTATCTGTCTATGCCTGTAGTCTGATTTGAGGATGGCAAGGATAGCTTGACTTGGACTAGTGGTCACATTTAGTCTTTTGCCAGGGATAAAATGCATCATTTCATCATTTCACATATGATGACAGATGATCCCTTCTCATAAGTAATGTCCTGTCTTCTCATAGTTCACCCTTCATAGCTTCTGTTGTTAAACTGCTGCTATTAAACTATGCTGACTTTGGACCAGGTTTACTGACAGATCCAAAGAAAGATGGCACCAGTGCCTTAGGTCTCAGACCTCCAAAAAGATGACAGAGAGACATTATGAATCCTGTCAACCCCTAACATCTTTAAAGGTAAAATATAAATGTCTTTGAAGGCATTTAATTAGAACACATCAATAGGGAAAGGGCCTGTCCTGTAAAGACTGGCCTTGAAAGCACAATGACGAAAACTCACAGCCCAGAGATCATCCTCCAGTCCATACCCCACCTCCCACACACCTTTCTAAGCCACGAGTCTAGGGTTTGGGCCAGGCTGCGTTTGGGGTTTGCAGGATCACTGTGTGCGCGTGGCACAGACCAGAGTGCGTCACAGCAGTAGCAGACGGGCCTTGCTGAAGATGCCAGCCAAGGGCACAAGTTTTTAAATATTTCTCAGTCCTACAGACCCTTTTGTTTTTTTCTGTGGATTTGCTCAAGATTCTCATGACAGTTTTGTTTGTACAGTCCATCCAGAAGCAGAGAACCAGGGCTTTCAGCTCAGTATGCTGCTCAGGATGCCGAGGTGCCACTGTTTTACAAATGGCTTATTCAGGAACATGTTATGTAGACGTCACTGCTCTCTGCACTGAATGTGCGAGGTTCTACAGTGCATTTGGTAAAAATCTGGCTTGACTTCAGTTAGGGAAATTACATCACTGCTAACACGAGAAAGGATCAATACAAAGTGCTGAAGGTAGAACAGATGGGCGGCTCCTGGGCACACCGCTTGTGCCTACCCTGCAGGTTAGCGCTGACTCCTCAGTCACCCAGACCCCAACTCTGCCCTTCTCCTAACTAACTCTTTGCACGGGTGGGTGTCACAGCAACACTGATCCAGGGCAGGGCTCTTGCACCTCTGGGCACCAGGACTGCCCAGTGCGCCATGGCACTCGCTGCCTCCCAGCAGAGCCAGGGCTTGCCCTGCTGCTCTGGGAGCTTTCCAGGCATACCAAGCAGCAGATGTGGGAGAGCAGGCTGGTCACTCTGCACTCCTCCACATCTGCCCCTCCTCTGAAAGACACCTGAGGTGGCACCTCTACAAGGCATGGGACCCCTACGTATCGCTGACTCAGCAAGGGCAAACTCCCTGCACTGATGGTGTTTGCAGGACAAAGTTTACGACCAAGGAACTTTGAGATGATTCCGCCTGGAGCAGCCTCAACTTTTGCATCACTCCCATGCCCGTGTGCAGTCTCAGAAATAGCATGTCAGAGCTGACAGCTGCAATTCGTCTTCCTAGAACTGCTACCGAGTGTGACAGCAAACACCCATCTTCAGCTAAGCCCGTTTCGAAAGATGGCTCGGAGGCAAGCTCTTGAGAAACAGGCTGTTTCAAACGGCAACAGCGAGGCCAGTGTCTGTGCCGAGTTGCCTGCGGTTCTGATACAAGGTCACAAAGCAGGACGAACGGAAAGAATTTAGCATATGCTTAATAATGGGACATTTTTTAATAACAAAGTCATTTATTCCTATCTCTTATTCATAGATTCATTCAGTCAACCTGAAACCTAACCTGTTCCCCCCAGAAGTTGTCCATAGCTTGCGTACTCAGTGGCATGTACCACACAAAGTTGTTTTTGGGTTTTTTTCCCAGTCCTCTCTTAAGGAAATATTGCATTGAGAAAAAACACAAGGGGAGGATAAAAGCCAGCGCCAGTTTTCTCACCAGGGCTATATTGCCAAACTGGGGCTCCAAGCAGTCAGCAAAGAGCGGCTTACTCCACACCCAACCAGCAAAGGGGTTGGAGTGGGTCACACCAAGCAGCAATGCAGAGGATTCCATATGGAGGGTCCATGCTGGAGACATGGCCTTGCATGCCATGCTGGCAGGTGGAAAGGATAATAAGGCATTACTGTCAAAAACCAGAGCTGCAGGAAAGATGTCAGGAGTGTATGGACGTGGCTCTTGTGTTTACCCAGAATGACTCCAATTGCCTTTTGCAATGGCTCAACAACCTCAAAAGACCATGACCAACAAGAATTAAGTGTGTCATAGCTATTACTTTGGTCCTCTAATGTTCGCTTTCAGCATGCAGAGTGACACTGGATGGATTATGTCTCAAAATTTGGAAGTTCATTTCCAATATCACAGATCACTAGATGTCCGTTATTCAGTTATTTGATGAGCACTCAGCATGTAACAGTCAAGTCACACATTTAACCACTAGAAAAACAAGCCCCTCCAGACTTAGTAGCTTCTGTAAGGCTTCTGCATAAAGTATTGCAAACATGTATCATATCAGGTTTGTAAGGACACTCAAGATGGATTTCCTCAGTGTTTTAAGCAGCTCATCATAGCAACCAGCCTAAAAGCATCAAGTAGAAGACTTGTGAAAAATATTATTTTTATTGTTTACATATTTAAGTATTGCCTAAATTAGTTATAACATTTTATAATTGTGTAACCACCAGTTCATCTACTGTATCTTTAGATCAGAATCCATGAATGCCTCTGCTCTGGCTACATAAACAGAAACTTGGCCACTAAGCATCTATTCTGGTTGTCTATCTAATGATGACATGATCTTTCCATCTTTCACAGAATCTTCAAAACTCCGAGATCCCATCAGAATGCGTCTAAGTGAAGCACTCATAAGCAGATGATCTCTAAGAAGTTATTAGTGCATAAAAATTCAAGAAGTTAATTTCACCTTTAGCCTCTTTCAAAGGGGCTTATCCTACTTCAGAGCCCAGCTATGAGGCTGCATACTGGGAAATTCTGTACAATTCAAGAATGAATGGAGTAGTCCAGAAGCAATGTGAAAATTACTTCAAGCACAAAAAGTGCTTAGGAGTAACCATGTCAGCTGGTCCATACAGACAAGATGCATATGATCTGCTCTCTTTGTGCATCTCCATCTCTGGTAAATACAGAAAAAAAATCACAGGCTCAAGTAAAAGGTTACCAGCAGTAGGGAAGATTGTCTAGAAATTGTTACATTTTTCCACTCCCATATACATACATATATATATATATGTATAAATTGTGACTAAATACTAGGCAACTGCAGATTCATGAATTCTGAAATAATTTCATCTCCATAGGAGTATTCAAAAGTGTTCTGAAACAAGAATACTGTGTGAAATAAGAAGCTTTGAATTATGTTTTTAATTAACTACTGATGCTTAAATATAGATGTTCACAGGTAAAATGTTTTGTATTAATAGATACCATCAAACACTCATATTGGTTTCCATTGTGCAGTTTATTCCAATTAGAAAAAAGTTAACAAGTATTCCACAATTCACATGCAAAAACTCAAAACATTACAGCCCGAAAAGTAGTGATTTCTGTTTAGTCTTCAATTAAGGCTTTCAGGAAATTCAACTAGGCAAATAAATATCTTGATTTAAAAAAAAAAAAAAAAAGACAGACCATAATTCACTTAAGTTTTATTTCTGTTAACAAATATGATCAAAGTGAGTCCTGGTAGTGCGCAGTTGCATTCCTTATCTTTTCAGTAGTGTGTATAGCTGATAGAAGTCAAAGTGAGAGGGAAAGAAAAGTTATCTTCAGCAAATATTTCTTCAACAGTGTCTTGATTTGGAGTGCTGAATAAGCCATTGTAATGTTATGTCTGCCAAGATAAATAAAACAAAATGAAAAATTGAACAGCTGATTTGCAAAGTTTAGGAGGACCACAAAACACCAGCAGGTCAACAGAAATAAAAACAAAAGCAGAAAGGTTTTCATTCACATTTAATTAAAAATTTAATTGCTTAAGACACTCGTTTCTTGTTGCTGTTTTTCTGTTTCATTTTAAATTATGTGCATTTTGTATTCCTAAAACATGACAACTGATACTAAGTTCTCTAAAGGAGACCAAGAACAGTTTAAAAAAAAATAGACATGGTCATAAAAAAAACCTTTAAAATTCAAACTGTAATGAAATAAAGTGTGAGAACAAAGGTGAGAATACATGATCATAAATGAAGGGAAGGGCAAATATCCAACCACACATAAAGACATCATTTAGGCAGAATGCAGTAGCACACCAGACTCTTAAAAACATGCAGCCATCAGATTATAAGTTAACAGTCAAAATTGTTACCTCCACTGATACAACCTAGTGCACTGGGCTAAAAACTGGAGCAGTTTACAAACTCATTCATGAGCAGATTGGATATTTTTGCCTCAAGGCAGTAACATCTGTCAGAGATTTAGGAAGGATGCCTGGGTGCAGCAAGAACTTAAGCTCTCAAATCTAAATATCTGCCACGTGTGCCCTAAGTTCAAGAGAGTACTCTAGAAATTTCCTAGCAGCTTAGACATGCAGATTTCAGTCCAAAGCATCTAAAGCAGAATTAATAGCCATACATGAATCTCTCTCAGATAGTCTCTTAGGACACAGAAACCTAGCAGCCTTACACCTGTATCTCCTAATGAGTCCAGTTCACTTTCAGTTTACACTGAAAAATGACTCTCATGACTGCACTGACATCAATCAAAAATTCTAAATAAAATTCAGAGCGCCCATCCTTTTCCTTAAAAGCCCAGTAACTAGTCTTTTGATTTGAGAAATGCCACCATACAGTGACATGAATGTTAGGCCTACTTATCAAGTGAAAATATGTATGGAGATAATTACATAACTTCTTGCAGAATTAAATCACTCTATGAATGACTTGTCTGCGTACATTCTAGTCCTTCTAAATTACATAACTGTAAAACAAATGATTAAATGTAATACTTGCATAAAACCTTTAACATAAAATTGAGAATTTCTCTTACATATAGGAGTTAGATATTGAATTTTCTTTTTTTTTTTTTTAATCTGATCAGAGGGGTAAAGCGTATACTAATGACGGTGTAAAAAGAAGCAGCACCTTACCTATGTTATCCTTCTCTTTACAGGAAATAGAATAGCAACAGATTTCTCTATCTTGAATAGCTGAAAGGTTTCTACAAAAAGAAAATTTCATTAAGCACTGTTAGAGCTTTACAAAAGCTGACCACAGAAATTTCCATTAAATTACATCTTTTCTATTTCTTGTTCAGTGGGCTCAGTTCTATTCTCTGATATTCAGTTTAAAAAGAATACACTATTATATATAACAAAAGCTTTTTTTGAAATAGAAAGATGCAAAGGCTATAGAATAGTTTAAAAAAAAAATCAATTTTCTACATTACAGTGATACTAAGTAAGAAGGAAAA
Organism: Eudromia elegans; assembly: GCA_003342815.1. Lineage (NCBI taxonomy): Eukaryota > Metazoa > Chordata > Aves > Tinamiformes > Tinamidae > Eudromia > Eudromia elegans. The sequence goes on along the minus strand of PTEX01000145.1, from coordinate 1,859,615 downwards.
AAAGCAGGAATCCATGAGTTGAAAATAACATTTTGTAGTGGTAACTTGGTAATGCTATCTTGTCTTAGCATCTATCTTTTATCCCCTAATTCTAAGTTTTATGTGAACTAACTAACAAAGAAGCAATAATATTCAGATGAGCACAGCATTAATCTTCAGAAAGTTCATTATACCATATTATACCATATACATAGCTTAAACGTATCAGATTCCTACTGAAAGGATTCTTCTACCAACAAGAAGAAACCACATCTTAATCAACTTTTGTTGCTTTCTGTGAATTTCCTAATTCCCTCAAAGTTCCTGAATATTTATGTTTTTCATTTATTTATCTTCCCATAAGTCATCTAAATGTGCACAAAGCAGATTTTATTCCTGGTGAAGATGGAGAATAGACATACTGGAAAGGGAAGAGTCTGAAGATCACACGGGAGATATTTTAATAAAAAAAGGAACAAAATGTCCTCTAAAGTAACAGTTTAGTTGCTTAGCCATGGAACTACCTTTTATTATCAAAACTTCTTCACTTAATTCCTTACTGACTAAAATTAAGTCATTTGGGGCACAAGAAAAGTATTCTGCCAAATTATTACTATAGTAGCCATTTTTTGCATAAATGTATATTTCTCTTTGAAAATGCCTCAATTCAAGTTAGTTTCAGTAACCTATAAGAATTTGCTTTGGATACATGCCAAAAATACTTGAATTGCTTAAAATCACAGACGGTAGTTCCAAATGACTCTGTTCTAATGCCACTTGAGCATTAAACTGCCACTACAATGTACTCTGAGAACTGTAAGTGAGGCTATTACTCTCAACAGCAGTTGCATCTTCAGTGATGGGAAAACAGGATATCTGAAACAACCTTATACAGCTGAAACAATAATCAAGAGAGGTTCAATTTTACTGCAGTCAGTTTTCAGCCTAGGGTGCTATTTCAACTGCCAGCAGAGCTCAGAGCAGAATATCTGAGAATGGAAAATAGAATCTGTTATTGCTCGCTATTGACACAGACTACCAATGACTTTCTCTTATGCGTTCAATTTCAGAGTGCCTCAGCTTTTTCCACAATTTAGTTACTTACAATTTCTCAATTAGCTGTTTTTCATCCAGTGCACCTGGTAGGTCTCTTTTATTTCCAAGGACTAACACCTAAAAGAAAGAATTCCTATTCATTGAAAATCCAAGATCAATAAAAGTTTATTTTTGTCTTTAATCATTTGCTAACATTCTTTTGGATCGTACAGCCAAATATTTAAAATACAATAGCTGGCACTTTCAAAATGACCAGTCATTGTGCAAACAGACTAGAAATCGTCCCACCCAGTCTGTGTCAGAGGCTGGGTATCCACCCTCTGAAAACTGGATCCATCCAGTCACCAACTGTGCATTAATATTTTAGCTTGGACCACAAGTGCACTTTGGAATTCCATCTCGCAGCTGCCCCCACTTACTCTGTTTTGGACCACATTATGGAATGGAGTCTGATTGATAAACTGAATTACTTTTGCATGAAACTAAACCTGAAGGGGAGCATGCATCAGAGTCTTTATATCACCACTCAATCTGCACAGCTAAGTGAAAGCTCACCCAAAGCAGGCACCCCAGAAGTATAGTGAGTGCTTCATTTTACACCTGCTTTTTTTTACAGTCCCCCTCTTATTTTGCCCACCCCCCCTCTCAGCGTAGACACAGGTCACTGGAATGCACCCAAACCACAAATTACCAACACCAGCCACTGACTGATTCCACTGCTCTTTCTTACTGCACCCAGAGTAGAAAGGCTGTCATTATACATTAAGTAAGTTTGAGAAATAAGAAAAGCTTGATGAACAGATGCTGGGAGTAAAATTTCCTAAATGCACTAAAAGCCTGAAATATTAACAAAGGTCAGATGAAGGAGCTGAATACACTCTAAGTAAATAATGGAAGGATTTTCTAATTACAATTGCATTATTGTTTTCCATACGTGTTTGAGTCAAGACTGTTTCACATTTCCCATAGATCTGGAACATATTACAACTCTTGCCTACCCTCTCAGCTTAAGAATGGTACCTTAAAATCTATAATGACAAAGTCTAAGTACAATAAATTAAAGAAAATTCAATACCAGCTACTACCAATGAAATAACAATAAATAAAAAATACATTACTGAACTCTGGAAATAACCATACCTGTTAAGCTGGGTAATTGGAATGTAATATTATAAAGTATAAAAGGAAAGGTGCTTAGTTAAGTACTGCTGAAGATATCAGAGATCTATTATGCCAGGAAGGGACAGAAAGAAGTAAAACAGGATGTGAGAGTAGGTACTATCCAATAATGTTACACGTGAATATGAATTGGTTCCAAATATTCTGACTCTTAAGCTGGAAAATGTACAAACATACTGCAACACTGATAAGATACTGAGTGTTGTAAAAAAAAAAGTCACAAAAAGTCACATTTTTGTTAAAAGAGAAGTCAATATCTCAAGGTTTAAACTAGGATTTTTAAAAGACATCCAGAGAATCAATTCATCACATTTTAAGGTACAGAATTTATATTCCTGCAGGAACAATAAAAAAAAAAAAATCAAAATACTTACTGGAATTCCATGCAATTGTGGCTTGTCTATCAAACTGTGTAGCTCATTCTTTGAAGCTTCTACTTTTTCTATGTCTGCTGCATCTACCATGTAACTACAATGAGAAAATAGTTATTTTTGGTTTTGTCCATTACTTATAGAAAGCTGCATTATATCTTAAATGTGACAAATGTGTTCTCATTTACAACAGTCGCACTGAAGTACTTCTGAGATTTCTAAGCCATGCATTTATTAATACCTAAAAATGCAAAATCCAATATGCGTGGTGGGAAAAATGTATTGAAACATGCAGTTGCTTGGAACACGTATATACCTGGATTTGCTGGATGGGTAAGAGGTTCTGTTCATATGGTGTTGACTCTTTGTGTATATACTGAGTGGTTAGCTCTTTGTCAGATCTAAGCATATTATTAAGGACTTTTCTAGGAACAACCTTGCCTATTGTCAGAATATTTTCAGTACTACAATCTAACAGCATCAAGATTAACAGTAACTAGATGGAAGCTTGGATGCTACTAAATATATCTGTATATGGTGATGGGAAACAACAAGATTATTTTAAGTGTAGGAAAAAAATTTCTGTCATATAATGTAACATGTCTCCTTTACTCTTCATTCAAACTCCAATACAGTGAAAACAAGTCATTCTAATGTGTCAATCTCACATTCAATAAAGTGTGCAAAAACTTTCCCCTCTCTTCCTATGCCTACTGATACATGTCTTTATAACTGAATAACTAGCTGCTTAAGTCACTGATTATCCCACTGCTACCATCCATGTATTTTTCTCTTGAATTCAGTCTTTTGTTTCTACAGACTCCTCAGTTTCTGGAAAGAATGCTGCTACATTTTATGTTTCCCTCTCTTTTTTTTTCTGTTATGACCAAGTTAAGCTAAACAATTCACCGTAAGAGAAAAGCTGCATGACTAAGAAAAGGGCAAATAATGAAGGCGGACAGGGATAAAGCTACATCAATAATAATAGTATATATTTTAAAATGCATTTTGTATGTAGATATACAAGAGAACTTACACAACTGCATTGACTCCTCTGCAATAACGCTCCCACATGCTTCGAAACCTCGGCTGCCCTCCAATGTCCCAAACCTACAAGAAGTAAAAAAGCAGAAACAGTTGTCGTCCCTAAAACGTTTTAAGTTACTTTGAGCTACATAGTACTGACAGAGATACGTTCTTTACAAACAAAAGTTTATGTCTTCCAAATTCCCTTAAAAGTTGTTTTCATATTTATACTTTCTAAACTAAAATGCATTAATGCTGCTGTGGCAAAAAAGACTTATACAACACAAATAAACTTAACAGATCCTTTGGATTAAGTCTTTTTTCAACTAATGTGGACTTTTTTTTTTTTATTCTACAGTTCATATATCATATTTATATATCAATTTCTCTATCACTTTCAGCGTCTTAGGTTCATATTTTAGAATGAAATATTTCCCAATTTGCCATTAACATCATTTACTGATTGATATCTTACTGCTCCTTCTGGCATAAAATTAATACGCCACATAAATGTAAATTACCTTTGATCCTCTTTATATTACTAAGAGCTATGCCCATTAAAGACAGCAGAGTGAACTTCTGAGCACAAACTGGATATCAATTATTATTATTATTATTATTATTATTATCTGACATCTGAGGGACTGTTTCAAATGTCTTAACAAAATAAACCATTTATTTTTAAAACTCGAAAGAGATGAGTATATAGTACAATACTATAACTAGATGACAAAGCTCACACAAACACTAATTATTCCAATAACTCACCAGGACCTTGAAATTATCAGTAACCATCTGCTGCACAACTGTGCCTAGGCAATAAGGAACCAACTTATTTTCTTGGTAGATCAGCAGAAAAGGAAAGAAGGGGAAGGAGAGCAGAGGATGTCCAGTATTAAGACTAGATTTCTGGAGAATTATGATTCCTGGCAGCCAGAAAAATCCACAAGATTTGGCTTAGACTAATCACCAAATAAATGAGATAAAGAAATACTGGTTTTGTGCTTGTTTGATGATATACTGCATCTATATATTACAGTGCATTGCAAAATAAGTATTATTCTAATTATTCTCAAGAGTCACTTTGAAACAACAGAAAGATAAGTCATTTCCAGTCAGTTTCCCTAACAGCACTTATGACTATTTCAAAAAGGACAGCATGGAAGACACAAAATAGTATTCTTAATAGCACCTGGAACCCAGTTAATATGTTCAGTTTTAATCACCTGAAACAGGGATCATGACATAAAAAACATTTCCTCCCTTCCCTATCAAACTGATTATAGAACTAACATGTTAGTTCTAACACACTTGTTATTTTTATCACATTGAATAGACTTGGGAACAACATTTTCACAATACTTTATAGGTAATATTACCCCAAGCTGGCCAGCTGATATAAAGAACCAGAAAATGCCCACAGAATGACCAGATCATACACAGAAGAAGTTCTAGTTTCTTTGCTACCCACTGTCACTGTGTCAGAGGAGATTAAAGTCTCAAAGAGATTTTTTTTAGGTTAAATCTCAAAGGAACAATCTTATTCATATTGCGTTCAAATGCTACTTCTGTTTAGTAAAATCCTTACCATGCTTGCAGGTCTACATTCTCATAAAGTAATGCAATCCTTTAATTTATAAACTAGATTAATTGCTATAGTTCAGAATAACCATTTGTTAAGCAGTAAATCTTTTTGTTTTGCACAAAGACACACCATGACAGTTGATCAAAACTGCAACTGGGGGAATAAGTTCAAAGGCTTCTGAAAGTCTTCAGTTACATGAGGGCTTATTAATATCCTAAGTTGTGGTTCTTTTAGTCAGCATATAGTGGAGCGGGGCTTGACACTTAATGAGCAAGACATAGAAGGGAGAAGTAGCATTTTCTAGATGTCAGTTTATAATGTCTTTTTTTTCAGACGTTATGGTAAGATTTATTTTGGTGATGGTGATGTCCACAAGGAGGCATCTGTATCTAGAAGTCAATGTGTGAGTTCAGCATCTAAGATCCCACTGGACAGCCATTTGATTCAGTTAACCAGATGAAGATGTCTTCTTTAGGATGACAGAATTATGCCCAAGGCTCTGCTGACAGTACTAACTAGATCCCTACTGTTAAGGGAGCTTAAACCTCATGCCAACACAGAGCTATTTATATTCGGGCATCTTAATCTGTGAGCTGAATCTGACACTATATATACTTGAACTCATAAATGTATCTTTCTGATTGGAAGTATAAAAGAAAGTATCAGCCATAAAACCTTAAATCCTGAACAAGCAAGTGAGCAAATCCTAAATATAGGAAAACACTGGGTCAGAACACTGTTTGTTCTAACAATTTAAAGATAGCACCAGCAACACCTGACATTGCGTTGTATACAGACAACATTTTCTGGCACACATCTAAAAGATCTAGTACATAGACAGTAAACATACTCATAGTATCCAAAGCCAACTCAAATGGATGAAGTCAGGCAGTGAATTTGAAGTATGAGATTCATCTCTCACAGTAGGTATCTAATCCAACTAGATCTAAGATCTTTCTATGGTTACTGAAGAGCGCTGTGGGCACCTACAGCAGGAAACAATTACATTCACCTTGCACAGCAGGGTGCTGTGAATCTTCCTCACAAAGCACCCACTCTGCTTCAAAGAGTGTAATTTAGACAACCAGCTCAGGCTAGACTCCTCTTTTCTACCTGAGGTATGAGAGACAAACCTTGAGCAGTCATTTATGATAAAGTGGAATCTTCACTCAGTAATGGTCCTTCCTTGTCTAATAAATAGGAAACTTAAACAGTCACTCCTACAGCCCAGAAAGGGGGATAGTATTCCAGAAATAGTCTGGAAAGGAGATTGCTACTCTCAAATTGCTGGTGATGCCCTTCTACTGAAGCCCAGGATGACGCTGGTCTCCTTTAGCTGAAGATCTTACTGGTTGCTCACAATCAACTTTATAACCACCATATTCCTGTGTCCTTTTCTGCAAAGCTGCTTTCCAGCCAATCAGTCCCCAAGACTGTACTCATGAAAGGGGTGGTTCCTCCCCAGCTCCACGACTTTGCATTTCTCTTTCTTCATGAGGTTCCCTTTGGCTTATTTTTCCAGATTCTCTATGTCTTTCTGAGTGGTAGCACAACCATGTGGTCTGTCAAACACTTCTCCCAAGTTTGCCTTTTCTGAAAGCTTGTGGAGGGCGCCCCCTGTCCCTTTTTTCAAGTCATTAATGAAAATGCTGACCATCCAGTATCAATGCATTACCAGTGCCTAACCTCCACCTGGACTTTGTGATGATGATCACAATCCCTTGAGTCCAGTAGTTCAACCTTTCTTCACTTCCAATTATAAATCATTGCCATACCTCATAGAAATTGTTCTTTATGGAAATTACTGTGTTTTGACTTTAAATTAGTTACAATATGGGCTTTTTAGAGAGATGCAAACCATCTGGAATGGCCAGCACCTGATGAAAGGCTTGGAGTTAATACAGACAGCATGCACAGGGGCTGGAATTACTGGGGGACATGCAAGACGGTGACACAACAGATTAGATTTTTGTAATTTTTGCTGATGATTCATTAGCAGGATGAATCATTAAAAAGTAGGATGGTTCTGATTCTGCCAGGATGTTTGAGAGCGATATATAAAGAGGGAGAAGTTCAACAATTAAGGATACTGGAGATGAGCATTCAGGGATGGGATCTTCCTCCCCATCCCCAGGTGAAAGGGAAAGGATCCTCCTCCTTTCTGTCCCAGCAGAGCAAATATTAAGTACCAAGAAGGGTTGCTGGGTTTGGCTCCTCGAGCTCACTCCTGTGCTCAGCACAGCCTGGCCTGACCATGCACTGGCCTCCAATAGTTACAGCTGCATCCACAGCCCAACCTCTACAGCCCGAGCCCGAAGAACACTGTGCCCTCCAGGCTGAAGTATCTGCTCCCTCCAGGTTGCAGTATCTGAGAGATGTGGAAACCACCTGGACGTGTCAGAGCATAGCCTCAAAACAGAGCAAGGAAAAGGAAGCTGATCCACCGCCTGTGTGCACTAATGTCTTATGTTGGTCTATTTCTTTTTATATTTGAAACTATTCCAAGGCCATCACTCCAAGAATCAAGGACTGACGAGCTGGAGCTTCACAATCATTTAAAATAAGCTACCTATATTTGTCTTCTGAAGCTCTATGAAATGTTTAAAAATGTATTAAAACATATTTCAAGAATAATTTAGCAGCAATTAAAGCCAGAGAACCTCACAGAAGCAAAATTATAATTAATATGGAGCTAATCCAAAAATAGAGCAACTAAATCAAATCACCATGCGAAAAACAAAACATACAGGAATTAAAACTTCAAAATAATTCTATCATAGAATAAACCAGTAATTTGTGAGAAAAAAAGCAATAGCCCTCAGTTTGCTAATGAATTCCATCAAAATACTTCCAACAGTTCCATAGTTCCAAAACAGATCTATAAATTGGAATATATTAGACATTTTGATGCTGGAAGTCATCTTAATACCTCAGACAGAATCTCAAAATCTGTAAGGTTTCTGCTTAGATTTCAAATGATGCATGTCTTCTTTACTTCCCTTTTCTTTGGAAATATTAGATTTTGGATTTATAAAATACATTGACAAGGCAAAATCTGACAATTCATTGCTAACGCTGACAGGTTTACTTTTCTGATGGTGTTCAACTTTGAATAAAGATAATATGAAATAGGTATCTTCTTACAAATTACATAGGCCAGCTTAGATCTGTGTTCATCTCTCAGTTTAATTAACAAAAATACACACAAGCATGCCAGTGTCTATACTATTATACTATAATATTAGAGATCAAATATGGCAATAAATGCACTAGCTTATGAAAATGCAAAAATAGCAGGACACACTATGAGTTCCTTGGTTTTGCATTCTTCTGGAATTTTAACGGAAATTTAAAATTGAGGTCATTAAACCAGATGGTAGATGATGCACTAGTCTAATACTTTTTCTTAGTGGCCTTTTCTCTTTTATTTTCCCTCATAGTAAAAGAGGTAAAATATTACCACCACCTATTTGTTGGTGGTGTGACTTTGTCTCCCTAAGGTGATTAGCCTGGGTCTTCAGGAATGTCATGTTTTCCCTTGGTGGCTTTTTGACCCAGCTGCTTTCTCAGCCTTGCTCTTACAGCAAGTTTAATTCCTTCTGTTTGGCAGTGTCCCTTGAGACTTCTCAAAAAGGTCACATGTTTAGACATATCTGATCATCAATGAAATAATTAGTGACATATCTGAAGGTCTTCATAGGTTTAGGAAAATAATGTTTTAGCCAGGAATTTTAGTAATAGCTGATATTTGGGTATTATAAGACTTGCACGTTTTAGAAACACAACCTGCTTTGTTGGGATAAATATATTACAGAAAATTTCACTCTAAATCTTAGCTCAATGAAGTTTTCCAGCAAGACTCATCTCCCTCAGCATTCTCCAGTCTTCAACTTATCAACAAATTATGACATCCTTCTTAGAGTGAAATAATTTAGAAATCTTTGCTCAGTTGTTAGCTATAAAATTTTAACAGTTGATCTAGATACAGTTATAGTGACCTCCTAGGGTTTCATATTGACATGAATTTAAGCATGTACCTATATACACAAAAACTGACTGTATTCTCCTGAATTTATCCAAACTGCATACTGTTCTAGCAAAAAAACTGGTTGGGATAAATTATTTGCTTTGGCATTTAGCTTTCAAACCCAATTATCTCATAGAATCTAGTTAATATATTACTGTACCTTAATATTAGCATCTAATTCCCACTGATTCTATTTTAAAACTTTTCATGTAACCTGGCTTTTCAGATCTAAATGTTAAATAAACAAGCCACAGTTCCATACACCCCAACAGACACTTGCCTACTTCCTCCCTTCAGCAAATCCTCTCCTTACCATATAATGTGGGTAAAAAACTCCAGTACAAACTTACTAGCCATTTTCCTCACCTACTTGAACTATCCCATTTCAAAACCTGCAGCTACTTAAGTCTCTCTAGGTTGTCCTGAAATTAATATTTCACCTGTGCCATACTCTGCTTTCCCCACAGTGGTCGTGCCATCAGTCATATAGCTGTTTGGGAAGCACACTATCTGGGTAATCCAGCTGGGAAGAAGCTAGCTTGCTGTTTTGTTTGTCTGTTTATTGAAGGCAGGCTAATGAAGAATGAAATTAATACATAAAAAAGACTAGGCACAGCTGTTTGCCACTCAGTATACCTTAGTGATGTATGGCATAAATATTGTCTATCGCAAACAGAAATGTTGGTCTATATTGAAACTGCACCTTCCCGACCTTACCTTTCACATAGTGTAAGCACTACCACAAGCAAAGCTCTCCACAGAGAAATGAACCAACAGAGATGAGGGAGAGCTAGGATGATGCTCTATGCACTATAAACACAAGCGACAGAAGGAGCCTGTGACAAGACAGTGCCCAGAAGTTCATCACTGATGAAACTCCGTGTGGGTTTTCACCACTTTTAAGAAGAGCATTCACCAGAATGAAATCATAGCATCCATTTAGAATAAAAAGCTGCACAGTTGTTACTCAGCAGAATGTGCGTCTTACGCAATACTTCATCTTTCTCTGCAAAGACCAGTTCAGTTACCATTTAGTCTTCTGATTCTCGAGTCCTCTCCAAAAGCTGATCAGTAATTTAGTTATCTTCCACTGGATGACTTTAAGCCTGAAATGGTATATACACTTTGTGATTTTTCTGACCTTTTCCACTGCCCTAGGAGCAGTGGAAAAGGTCAGAAAGTGGCTTTGTGCTATCCAGCAGTATATGGGCCTGGCTGCAAGAATTAGTTTAGACAGGCTTTTAATTCCAGTTACCTTATATTTCTCCAGGTAAGATGTAACTGACGCAGGCCTACTTACACTGACATCCAAGTTCCTTGATGTTTCCAGAGAGCTGTCTGTTGTATAAAGTAATGCTAGTCTTGACCAGCTATTTCAGCAAGTATACTTCAAAGATTAAACAGATATCATTACCTTTCATGCATGGTACTTTGACTTCCTACATATTTGCTCCATATTTGGCAGCAACACATGACACTGCCAGCAGTGAATACCATGGAAAAAAAAAGGTGCTGAAAAAAATGATCCCTGGGAATAAACTGTAGAATAGAGAGCCAGAGAGCCACTGCACACTCACATTTGTAGGTGTCAATGGTTCAAGCAGCTTCCAGTCCATCTCTGAATAATACAAATGGCAAAAAAACAAAAAACAAACAAAAAAAATTTTTCCATTTCTGTTGTCTGTATGGAGTGGGGATATCCTCTAATTTCCTAAGTTTCTCTCCTAAAGCTCTGGAAGTATGCACTTCTCTTGTCAGTATATATTTTAACAGAAGCACAATAGAGATATTATTATATTTATTTTAAAATATTTAACTGCTAACACAAAAAAGCTGCATTTTTGGTTACAAGAAAAAACATTCCATATTCAAATTTCTTGTATCCTATGAGGGCACCTTTTTTTTTAAAAAAAAAACAAATATATAAAGAGTTTTGTCAGATTGTATTGAATTTTGTTCTGATGATCATATTTAGGCTTAAAAAAATAGCATGGACTCACACATCCTCTATGTATGTGTGCGTATATATATATGTATAAATAAATGTGTGAGATAGATGTGTGACCATATTTTGCTTTCCTGCTCACCTGCTTTCCTTGAAAAGCAGGAGTTCCAGAGTGACCCCTAAACCTGAGGATTATTATAATACTTGCACACAGTTACAGAAGGGAGGTTTAAGAAGTCAATAGTGATTTCACCCTGCCATTGCGCATGTCTGAAGACGTTCACTACTTTTTCCTTGCCTTTCTAATATGAAATTACATCTAATGTGAAATTAAAACCAGACCAAATCATGTAGTGTTAAGAGTTTTTACTTCAGTCAAACTTGATGTGAATTTTAAGGAGGTGGAGATCTAAGAGGAAGGAAGGTTTGAGGTAAAAAGAAGAAATAGTTAAATAACATGAGAGTTTTCATTTAGACTGATACAAAAGACTACTTGCAAAAACTGTTAAGTCTTTTCTAAAAAAGTCTTTCAAATGTTCTCTTCAAAATCTTATTGATTAAAAATCTCTAAAATGTTATTGACGAGGCTCGCTAATACCAAGTGATTGTAGAGGAAAATAGTGATAACTCTACAAACTTGCAGCACTGAAGGGGGCACAGTTGAAATGCCCAGCTGAAGGCCCTATTGCCATGCAAAATTCTGAAACAGTAAACCAGGATACAGGCACGCAATCACAGTATCTACACGGTCATTTTAAGTTTTCATTGCTTTTAGTTCAGCTTTAACATCCTCCAAGCAAGAGAGGCCATTTATTCTTTTTTCACCTTCTTGACATGCTTCCTGTTTAGAGGAAGTGAATAGATAGATAGACAAGGTTTATATTCATATTAGAGATTATGGCAAAAAATCCTTCAGGATTCCACCAGTCCAGAGGAAAAAATAATATTCTGAGAACTGAGAAAGGAAGGAAAGAGAAGGAAAAGAAAGACTTAGACAAAAAAAAAAAAAAAAAAAAAAAAAAAAAAAAAAAANAAAAAAAAAAAAAAAAGCAAAAACCTGCATTCACTTAATTTTAGATTTAAAATAGGAATCCGATACAATCTAATTGCCTAGTGTCCCTCCATAATCAAATAAGATACAGCAACAGTCCTGAAGAAGCAGTAATGCTGCTTATTTACAACTCCTATGACATGAATCACAACCAAACTGCAGCATCTATATTTTTCTATAGGCTTGAGATGCTGCCCCAACAATTAACTTCCATTACATGCTCTGTCTTGGGAGAGCTTGATGTTATGTGAGCTAAACTTCACCTTCCACGGAGATGCCTGAGTGAAGAGAGAAGTCACTTCATATTTCATTTGCAGTTGTGCAAAAGATAGAGAGAAGGAACTAAGTTTCACTAATACACCAGAATTTATGACCTCTCTAATTGACTCTGAAAGAGCACAGTGAGGCTGTGGCATTTTTATCACTAAAACAGACTAATACAACACAAACTACAAGTCTGTATGCTTAAAAAACCTACAGTTTTTGAACTAAAAAAAATTGATGAACAGACTTCACAAATTCATAACTTCATCAATTGGGTACAGGCCGAAACACAGGAAGTTCCATGTCTGTGTGAGGAAGAACTTCTTTCCTATGAGGCTAACAGAGCCCTGGAACAGGCTGCCCAGAGAGGTTGTGGAGTCTTCTTCTTTGGATATCTTCCAAATCCACCTGGATACCGCCCTGTGCTCCGTGCTCTAGGGGTCCCTACTGGAGCAGGGGGTTGGACTAGATGATCTCTAGAGGTCCCTTCCAACCTCAACCATTCAGTGATTCTGTGAAGCTGTGCAATTCCTCTACATCACCCATTGCTTCAGTACACTGGGAGGGGGTCACTTTTCAGCACAATTTATGCATTTCTCAGCACTGTGTACAGTGCAGCATTACTTTACCCTTCCCTGTGAAAAAAAAATGTACCCATCTTTCATACATCACGAGAATAAATTATAAACTATTGAATGTACAAAAAGATTTGAATGGAAAGATGCATGAGAAAACAAAAGGGAGGTTGGCAAACAAGATACCACAAATTATTAATTTGGACTTTTTAATAATGGACAATTATTAGTGTGCTCCATTTACAGCAAAAATGTTTACTTTTGATACCTTGATCTTATTGACTAGAATTATTATACAAAATGGATCTCTGAATGGAGACTATAAAAAAAAATCCCTGATAATCTTTATAAATAAAAAAGGAAGAATAACCAGTTATTGAAGGAAACTGTCTTCCCTGAACCTAATGAATTCCTGATTTTCAGTTGAGCTAACATCACTTTTATACTTGTTCACTATGCATTAATTCAAATATGCACACTTACCTTTATGGTAACATTTCCTTTTGTTATTTTTCTCATATTGAAGCCTACTGTAGGAATCATATCTTCTGTGAACTGCCCTGACTAGAATACAAACAAAACAAAGGTATTATAAAATAACTGATAGCAGGTAAGCTTCACATTTGCAATCTATTTTATTTCACAATTGAGAAAAAAAATAACAGCAACAAAATCTTCTACAAGAGCATTAGCCAACATTTCAATTAATGCATTGTCATGCTGAGGAAGGCATTTTTTTTCTGTTCGTTTAAATAATCTTTTATATTCCTCAGTCAGTAACAAAGATCACCTGAAAAATCACAAGACTTTAGATAATTATTCATCTGATGCTCGAGTTGACCAGAAGGCACCTTTGTCACAATACAACAAAACTCACAATATTATGACTTTTCTGTATAGTTTCTCATCACTGCTACCAGTAGTTTATCCCCAAATGTAAACTAATGGTGAAGGAACACACAATCTAGGAAATACTAAACGCAATCCCTTTCTGTCTGCAGAGATTACAGCAGAAGACTACCACTGCTAAAACTGAGATTAAGATGGAAAGTATAGTAAAATGGAAAGCAAGCACTGGAAAAAAAGATAAGGTATTTTTCCAGTAAGATGGAAGAATATATGGAAGATGGGTGAATATAACACACCCTAAACCCAAAGAAAGTGTTAGAGATATCTTCCATCACTAAAATATTTTTATGAGACAAACTTACTATCATGACAACGGGTACCTTACAAAAAACTATCTACTGCAGAATACAGCTTTTAAGGAGAATGATGAAGCTCAGAACTGAATAGACTACTTGTTACTCATTCTTTCCTTCCTTCTCAAAATGTGTCATTAATAAGTTATTATATCTCGCTAGAAGCAGCACACCAAGATATGTAGGTCACTTAGCATTAATGTCTACACTCTGGACGAGGAACTCTCTGTAAGATTCACATCAGTGATGCCTACTGCTCTTGCACACTTGCCATAAGCTTCTTCTTCACTGTTTGTGGCAGAATGACAACATTTTGCATTTCTAAGATTGTCAATTAGTCAATTAAGATTGACTAGTTTAAATCTAGAACTCAAAAGCTAACTTTTGATGGTTATTTTCTCCTCTCTCAAGATTTAGTTTGGAATTAGATCCTTCAGGCAAGAAACAACTTCTATCCATTACTTATTTGATCTTACCTATGGGAATAAATTCTGCACTATATACCTTCCCCATCTTTTGTTTCTGAAAGTCTCTCTTCTCTTTCCTTGCTTCAGTGACTTGTCAACAGCAGCAGGGAAAAACAGTGAAGACAAATGTACTGGTAGTCTCACAGAGACACATGCACCCAGCAGAGACAGAAAATTTTTTAATGGGCTAGAGTAAGAAAAATGCAACCAGTAACAATCTGCCCTGGCAAAAATTGTCCTAATGTTCTAAAATACACAGTGCATATATTTGCAAGGGACAGACATTCACACAAGAGAAACTCTGAGGAAGTAATATGATTATTCAAGAACAGTAATGCCTGGAAAACTACAGAGCTAACCCAGAAAGTCATTATTTGCGCAAACTCCCTGAAATTAAGGAGTCTGGTTTTTTTAGTAAATTATGCACGTGCATTATGTTAAATTGGAAGACATACATCAAAAAAACAAAATCATAACTGCTCTGGTATTGGGGATAGAAAGCAAAGAATTAACATATCTTTTATTGATCCTTAGTCTTTTCTTCTAAAAAGAATGTGGTTGAACAAAGCCAGTAACAAACTAGGGTGTTTTCGGTTCTTTTACCTTCCTACACAGTAAAGAGGGTTGTGTATGGTATCTTTTGACCATATTTGTCCAAAAACTCTGGCTACTGTATTTTGTTTCAAGTGTTCTAAGTCCAATAAATGGAGAAAAAAAATTGCTTGCTAAGGAAATTTTACATGACAGATTTTTGACAGTATTTTTTGTGAGTATTCAAGGTGCTGTCAAACAATTTTATTGTCCTATCTCAGAAAAAAAAAAAGAAGAAAAGGAGATTATATATCCTGCCAGAGATAAAAATAACTTATGCTAAGTTTATAACATCATTCTTAAATGTTGGTGCACTGGCAATGAATACTGTTATTATCCATTACTATATCAAACACAATGGGCCAGATTCAACTTCATTACATCACTATGCATCCAAAGCAGAAAGCAGTGAAATTACCAGTACTAGTGAAAACCTCAGATAACAGTTTCTTCTGCACTGGTAAGAGAGGCCCAAGCATGCCTCTGATTCTTCAGGCTGGAACCTATCCCAATGTTCATGTAGTGTTAGTATATCAGGACCTCTGAATGTTACTGCCATGTGAACAGGTAACTTCTTATCATTTGTTTTTATGATCTGTAGAACGGCCTGTCATTTTGCGATGTTTACTTCCATCGGTCCCTAGAGATCATCATTGCCCAGCTATATACATACAAAACACACACACACACAGAGTCCCCAATCTTATTCGCCATCTCCATATCCCCATATCAATTGCATTCAGGAATAAGCTATTATTTACTGCCTTATCTCAAGCCACTTACTCCCAAATTCTTATCACCCTTCTTTGGAGAGTATGACAGTAAGTCATCTGCAGAAAGGGAGACCTGTTTTCACAGCTACATTAGTGTGTGTGTGAAAATCCTTAAGTCAGAGAAAAATAGATGCCTTTTAGAACATATTTAAGTTATGTATTTGTTGACCAGAATCAAACCTGCACTAATAACAGCGCCGTTTTGTCCACGGTGATCTTAGCATACGAGAGACAGAAACACAAGATGTCATCCCACAGGTGGTGGAATGTAAGTTAGAAGACAAATATTTACCTGCTTAAAGTCTAATAGCACAGAAGTCTCTGAACACCTGCATCTTTACTGGCTCCCTTTATGAGATCAATAGATGAAGCAAACTAATCCATTAGGCTTCTTTTTCTCCTTCCTCAGCAGAGCATTGACTTGGAAGATGAACACTTCCACATTAGGAGTGCCGAGGCCTATGTTGCCAAGATCACTTGTGCTTATGTTACCAAGATCACTTGACCCTACGTTACCAAGATCACTTGATTTTGACCAACCAAAGTCTGAGTTACCATTATTTTCTCTGTATTGGTAGCCACCATCTCCCAAAACATACTTACGCTGTCGGCTGCACTTTCCCTTCCCCATCCTTCCTCTCCTTCCTTCTCTCCCTCTCTCCGCTTCCACCCTCACACTAATCCGTACTCCTGTCCTCTCCCTTCATCCATACCTGTGCATTACATACGCAAGCACACAACAAACGCCCTACACGTGCCCATCGTTGGCTCAATCGCTTTGGCCACAGGCTGCACCCTGCCCAATTTGTGCCCCATTTCTTGATCGGGCAGCTCTTCATGGTAAGGACCGACTCTCCAGGAAGCGCCTATCTCATCGTGGTAAAGGGAAGGGCAGGAAACACCTCAGGACGGCTCTGAGAAGCTCCATGATGAGCGTCCTGCATCTCGTCTGCATCCTCTGCGGGCTGGGACGCAAACCCGCGGGTCGGTCCTACACACGAGCACGCCACGGCCATTGTCAACCTCAGGGACGAAGGCGGCCCCGAGGCCGCCATCGCGGCAGGAAGGGCGGAGTACCCAGGGACCGGGGGAGCCGCTCACGGACGGCGCAGGCCGCGGGGCGCCC